>OY882875.1:36586517-36824017 GCA_963693515.1 Pipistrellus nathusii | reverse complement strand
TCCTGGCGGAGCTCCGTGCCCGCCCGCGTGCTGCCCGCGGGAGAGTCACCGGGCAGGGCCCGTGGCTGCAGCCCCGAGACCCTCCGCGGAGCCGGGAGCAGCCCGGGTCCCAGCCGCGGCCGGGAGGCCCTGCAGCCGGCTCACGCAGAGCCCGCTGCCCGTGCTTCTCTGCCCAGCTGGCAGGCCTGCCGCCTTCAGGGGAAACGCGTTGGGCGTGGACTGACCGAGGGGCTGGCAGTTTGTGTACTGCAGCAAAGTCCATGTTTACGCTTGGACTACTTTGTATTTTTTTTTTAATATTAGAATTTGGAACTAATGACTTTGGGGAAATTTTCATGTAGGAACAACCTATAGGATCATTATTCCCTGCCTGGCTTTTTTTAAATCCTCACCTGAGAATATGTTGATTTTTTTAGTGAGAGGAAGGGAGAAAGAGAGAGAGAGAAAAACATTGATGTGAGAGAGAAATGTCAATAGGCTGCCTCCCGGGATCGAATCCTCCATGTAGGTGGGCATATGCCCCGGCCAAGAATCGAACCCACAACTCTTTGGTGCCTGGGACCAGCTCCAAACAACTGAGCCACCAGCTAAGGCCCTGTCTTGCCTTTTTGCTTCAACTTCCCCTCAGAATCACCCAACTACTGAAAATTAAGGTTAGTTTATTTTATTTATGAGGGAAAATGCGTGTATATGAATATGAACATGCACATAGCTACATTTGGATATGTTTACACATATATGTACACACATGTTACCACGTGTGTAATGTATGCTGCCCAGGAATTTCCATTTACAAGGGCGGGGCCAAGTCCAGTAAGTACTGACCAGGGGCACCTGGGTCAGCTAGTGAAGGGGCACAGGCACCAGGCTGGCTCTTGTTCCAGAGGCACCCCGTCCTCTTCAGCTTCCTGACCAGACCCAGAGCAACTGCACACGTCTTGCGGGTGCTCCCGTGGCCCCCAGCACCCTCCCTGTGGGTGCTCCCGTGGCCCCCAGCACCCTCCCTGCGGGTGCTCCCGTAACCACTGCACACACCCTTCTCCCATTGGAACAGCCAGAGGCAGGTGTTCAGCATGGAATTTCAGTTCGACAAACACCCTGTACCACTAGGTTATTACCCCTGCCAGCGTGCCCGCTACCTGGGCCATTCAGAAGCCAGGGAAGTGGGACGGGGGTTGCTGTTTGCACCCCCTAGGGGGCCTGGGGCTGCCGAGCTCGCTGTAATGATTGCCGGTGCAGAGCAGGACAAGTGTGGTGTCCAGTGAGGGTCTGTGGCTGCTCTATCCCTGAGGCGTGTGTCTGTCCCCACCCAGCCCCCTGCCAGCCCACCCAGAGCACCCGGCAGGCCAGGCCTCTGTGTGGCGGGCAGAGTCTGCGGGTCAGCCTGCGGCCGGCTCCCAGCAGGCGCTTCCTCATTCCAGACGTTTGCTCACGGACGGGGTCTCTGGGGCCACATTACATGCCACAGCTCTCCAATCCCTTAGCCGACTCATAATCGACTTTTAAATCATTTGGGAGCAAAAGCAAATACTAACGGGCCCATTGTTTGGTAGTTAATAAATTCTAGCCCGAGAAAACCAAGGGAGGCAGCTTGGGCCATAAAAATTAAATATTTATCTAGATGCCTCACCCGCAGAGGTGTGCGCGCACACGCACACACACACACACACACACACACACACACACACACACAGTTCAGGCGTCCCCGTTCCCGTTTCATTTCTTACGTGGCGTCCACGGAGAAGAGATACCCAGTGGGAAAAATAAAGGGGAAACGTATTGCCTCCAAATGAACACCACCCCGAGAGCGGTGCCTCTCCAGCACAAGGGAGAAAAGGCCACACACGCTGGCTGACACCGTCACCTTCCCTCTCCCCGGAAGGGCAGTGAGCGCTAAGAGCGAGGCTCCCCCGTGGACGGAGGCACCAGCAATAACCAGCATTACTGTAACGTACTGTCGAGCAGAGTCCACATTCTTACCCGAGCCATTCTCAAACCTCTTACAGCAGCGGCCTGAGTGTGGGGAGCTCAGACACGGAGCCAAACCTCTCCCAGGACAACTCGCAAGGCCGGCCGGCAGGGGAATGCCGGGTGACCCAGCTGCTTCCCTTCCCTCACTCCAGGGAGGCACCCAGGGACCCACCCTGGGCTGCCCTGGGAGAGGACTGGAGTCTTCACCCTCACTGCCTTGCTCCACCAAAGGGGAAACCGAGGCTGAGGACTCTCACTTCTGCCTGCCCAGCCCTACCTTGTGCTAAATTGTAACCAACAATCCCACAGCACCTAACACCTCCACATCCCCGCCCAGCACCCCAGCCTCGCTGCTCCTTGTGGTGCAAGAAGGTGTCACAGAGTGTCATGTCCTTCCTCCGGGGAGGGTGCGGCCAGGCCCGCGGAGGAGGCGACTGCAGGCAAACGCAGGGCCTAACGCTGAAAAGCTGGGCTGCAGGACACCGCTCTCTTTTTAAAGACCCGGCGAGCAAGCTGAGCTCATTTCAATGGCCCAGATGTGCTGGTCCCAGGCCAGGGTCCTCAGGCCTGGCTAGTGAATCGGAGGGGGAGACCCACCGGTTTCATCTGTAAGATCCGGGGTCACGGGAGGAGGGGTCCCGGCTGGCCTGTCCATGGGCACGTTGCTGCTGCTTAGGAAGATGGTCAAGGACAGGGAACCAGCATTTTCTGATCTGACACCTTTGCTCTCCAAACCTGATTTCATTCTTAAGAATAAGGCGTGTCCCCACTTTTTTCTTTCTTTCTTTTTTTCTTTTTCTTTTTCTTTTTCTTTTCTTTTTTTTTTTTTTTAAGAAAGTAGAACCCTAGCTGGTTTGGCTCAGTGAATAGAGCGTCAGCCTGTAGATTGAAAGGGTTGGGGTTTGATTCCAGTCAAGGCACATGCCTGAGTTTCGGCCTTGATCCCCAGTGGGGGGCGTGCGAGAGGCAGCCAATCAATGATTCTCATCCTTGATGTTCTATCTCTCTCTCCTTCTCCCTCCCTCCCTGAAATCAATAATATGTATAGAGGCCCGATGCATGAGAATTGGTTCAAGAGCAGGCCTTCCTTTCCCTGGCTGCTGGCTCCGGCTTCCCTCTGGCACCCGGGACCCAGGCTTCCCTCCTCCAGCTGCTGTCCGGAATGACATCTGGAAAGACGTCCAGTCTAACTAGCATATTACCCTTTTATTATTTTAGCTATAGAGGAGGGAAAGATCAGGAAAGTGCACGAATGATCTGGGGCTTCAGAAGTAACCAATGTTGAGAACATTTGTTTGTCGTCCTGGCAGACTGTTTGCTAACTACCTGCTGTGGCCCCTGACAGCCACCAGGTTACCCCGATGGTCCCCGGGGCCCCAGCTCCTTTGCTGACGCCTTTGTCTCCTGGAGACACTCAAGGTTCAGGCCGTGGAATTCTTCTCTAATCTGAACCTCATCCTGTGTGACCCCTTCATTCGTTCACATGGCTTTACAATACCGTCCCTCTGCCGTTGACCCAACACTCGAACCTACAGCCCCAGGTTCCCTGGAGCCAGACTGGAGTGCCCACTCGGTGTCCGATGGACCACTCAGTTCTAACGTGTCCCGAGCAGGACTCCTGACCCCTCCCCACCAACCGCTCCTCCTGGGCCAGTGGGTGAGTTAGGGTGGATTTGATCTTTCAGGTCAAAACTGGGGGAATTTTTATGTTCTGCATAACTACTTGTGATTTCAGGAGTAAAGATGTTAATAATAGAGAAATTGGAAAGTATAGAAAAACATGAAAATAAATTACAACCCCACTGTTAACATTTTGCTGTATTTTCTTTCCACGTTTATTCTGATGCATTCTTTTTCAAAATTGGGGTTACATCCTTAATGTTTTTGCTTATTTGTTTTTACTTAGGGCTATTTTTATTTTATTTTATTTTATTTTATTTTATTTTATTTTACTCTTCTTAGGTATTGCTTTATCTAAGTAGCCGCCCCTCCTTGCTGGAAACAGGTTATTGTTGGTTTTTGAGCAGTACAGTGTTGTAAGAGACATCCTTGAACATGGGTATTTTTCACCCTCTCCTTCTTTCTTAAGAAATAAATGAAGACACATGGACATTTGTAGCCAGAGGGAACCTTTAAGCTTAGGGCTGACCACCTGTCTTCCTGACAGCGGCAGCGTACACGCGGCTGTACAGAGAAACTCTAATGCTTTCTCACTGGCCCTGGGTGCAATCCTTCAAACAAACAAGCCAGACCCACAGCCAGCCGGCTCCGTGAAGGAAACAGTGTCGCTTTAAAATCTGCGTTTCTTTGGCTTCAGTGGCTTGGAGCGTGGCTCATGCCCACTCCTTACCACATGTTCCTGCTCTATGAATCGTGTGGTGACAACCTCTCTTTAGCTTTGAAAAGACAAAATACTGCTTAACGCCTCTCATCTTGGAAATACTGTACGGCGTGCCCTAACTGGTTTGGCTCAGTGGATAGAGCACCTGCCTGCAGACTCAAGGGTCCCGGGCTCGATTCGGGTCAGGGGCATGTACCTTGGTTATGGGCACATCCCAGTGGGAGGTATGCAGGAGGCAGCTGATTGATGTTTCTCTCTCATTGATGTTTGGATGTTTCTAACTCTCTATCCCTCTCCCTTCCTCTCTGTAAAAAAAAAAAAAAAAAAAAATCAATATATATATTTAAAAAAAGAAAAATACTGTGCACAACTCTACTCATCATTTGCAAACACTAATTGTTTCAAATCGCCTGCCTTCAGCGATGAGGACGGATTTCACTTGTCTGTCTGTGTGCACTTTCCTAAGAAGTGACTTCTGGACGCAGGTGCAGCCGGGATGCTCACCCCGTTGTACGTTCTGTGGCCGTTTTCCACCTTCGTCCCTGCCCTGTCTTTGGTGTCTTTGACACTTAGAAACTGAAATGTAAGTAGTTAATGTTATTTTTACCCTGCACTTAGAAAATATTCCCCATTCACATATTTTCCGGGAGGAGCTATGTTCAGTGGCGTACGGAAAACATTCCCAGTGAGAGCGTGAGCGGTTCAGCAGCAGCCGGGCTGGCGGGACCACACGGCCGCTGAGCCTGAGCCCAGGCGCCCACCGCGGCCGGGAGGGAGGGAGTCTGGAGTCTGGCAGGCCGGCCTCCACCTGCTGAACTGCAGCAAAATGGCCGAGGCAGAACCGTGGGGTTTCCGAGGGGCCGTGGCAACACAGCCGTGGCCACTGCTTTTGTTTTGTCTTTTCATTCTACGTTCTGCAGTTTACTTTTCTGAACAGTTTTCATTTTTCAGTTACGGTGACGTGCTATTTCAGCAAGCCACACCGGGGGTGACGTCACGCCCTTCTCTCAGGTTCGCTCCCTTAAAGCCCCGCAGCTCGTTGCTAAGGTCTCGGAGGCGCCTGGCCTGTGCCCCCCGCAGCTGGGCACGCAGGGCCCGGGCACACGAGGGCGCTGGGCCAGCCCTGGCCTGGCCTCCCTGCGGGTCCCTCTGGCCTGACCCTTCGCCCTCGCCCTCCAGCCCCACAAACAGTCCGCGCTCAGGCCTGGAGGGGGCCGAGGCCGGTGTTGACGCCTCAGAGTCTGCCACGTGAGTTTGGTCTGAACGTTACACACACGCCATAGAGAGACCCCTTTCTGAGACCTTCTCTCGAAGAGGCCTGGTCCCCTAGTCTGACTCACTGCCGGGCTCTGGGGGCCTCTGTCCCTCAGTGACCAGCCTGGGGACACCTGTGGTGCCTTTGCCCCCATCTCCCCAGCTGCCACCCCTTCCGCAGGGCAGCTCCGCTGGGGCTTGATCTGGAAGCACGTGTGGGGCCCGGGTCACAGGAGCGGGGAGACCGCGGTCCCACCCGCACCCAGCGAGCCCCGGCTGCCAGGCCCCTGCCCTCCATCCACGCAGCGGGCGGACATGGGGCGCTCTGGTCCCCACGGTAACGGGAAGAACTGACCGGGAGCCATCTTCCTCCGGGGCCCACGGCCGTCAGACTGGAGCCCCCGCCCCAGCGAACCTCCGGGCTGTGTGGGACCCCTCGGAAGGGGCCCTGGTCATGTGCAGCCCCTCACGCCCCGGGTGGTCTCGCTGGCACCAGCCCCTGTCACAGTCCAGTGCTGCCCTCGGGAGAGAAGGCCAGGCTGTCTCCCTCCCTCGCCCGCAGGGCGGAGGGCTGTCCTCGCTGGCTCCCAGCACCCTCCTCTCCCGAGGGCTCTGGAGGCCACCCACCCACTCCCCGCAGATTAGATAAGGCCTGTGAACGAGGTACCCCCACCTCCTCCTCAATGCTTCTCTCTGATCTCCTCTGCCAGATAAACCTGCCCGGGTACAGGCGGCTAGAGATGCTGAGTGCTCCCATTGCCTCCTCCCTCCCCCCGCCCCCTCTTTCCT
Source organism: Pipistrellus nathusii (assembly GCA_963693515.1). NCBI lineage: Eukaryota > Metazoa > Chordata > Mammalia > Chiroptera > Vespertilionidae > Pipistrellus > Pipistrellus nathusii. Next base: position 36,817,662 of record OY882875.1, on the reverse strand, counting down.
CCTCCTTCCTTCCTCCTTCCTCCTCCCTTCTCCCTCTTTCCTCTTCTTTCCTTCCTCCTCCCTCCTCCCTCCTCTCTCCGCCAGGGCTGGGCTGGGCTGGGAGGGGGCCAGCCTCCGAGAGTGCCTGTGGGAGCCTCTGAAGTCAGATGTTAATCTCCTTCCCCTCCACCCACCACCAGCTCCTCAACGGTGGAGACACCTGTTCCTGGGTGGGGGTGGGGGTGGAGGTGGGGTGGGGTAGGGTGGGGTGGGGGGTAGGTGGACAGAGGCAGAGTCTAGCTGGAGCCTCAGGGCCTCGTGGGCAGCAGTGATTGGGCACAAAAGAGACCCCTAGCTGGAGACAGCCCAGGTCTGGGCAGGAACCAGGCCCCTTCACTGAAAGCAGGACACTCCAAAGCCACGGGCTCGGTCAGGCGGACTCGGGCGCCAGCCCCAGAGGCACTGCCGGCCGCGCGGAGCCACTGAAGCGCTTGCAGGAAAGACCAGGCGATGGGCCGGCAGAATGCCCATCCATGCCATGGCCTGCCAGACCAGCAGCACCTCGCGGTCCCACTGAGGCGTCAGGGAACACATCGGGACTCAATATTTTTATGGAGAAAACCCTGCTTTTTGTCATAAAACATGTCAAACATTCACAAGAGCAGGATGGACTCCGCGCACCTGTCCCAGGATCTCAGCAACAACCACGCTCCCCCAGGATGTGGTCAGCAGGTCACAGTGCACGGCCGTCACTCTATCTGAGAGTGACAGGTGGCTGTAAGTCACGGAGGGACCCAGCACAGGCCTGGGTGTCTATCAGGGAAACCGGGTAATTGATGAGGCGGGTTCTCTTTATAGAAATGCTAGAGGCCTGGTGGTCCCCTCAGCCCAGCCTACACCCTCTCACAATCGTGGACTGCTGGCTCCTAATCACTCACCTGCCTGCCTGCCTGGTCACCCCTTACTGCGCCCCCCCCCCCCCCGCTGCTGGCCTGGTTGTAGGCAGCCATCTTGTGAGGGTATGATGGTCAATTTGCATATTACCTCTTAATTATATAGGATTCTGGCAAATAAATGGGAAAGAGCTCAGTCCTAGTTTCACAGCGGCTCCGGTCACCATCGTGATAGATAGCCAACGTCACGGGAGGAAGCCCCGGGGACAGCCCAGCTCCAACCCACAGGAGGAACCACCGGACGCGTCTCCTCCAACCTCCAACGGGCCGCCCGGCCTCCAGGTCCAGCACACCTCTCGGAGACGCAGGAGGTAGAGGAGCACGACACAGACCACAGGCATGCGACGGTGAAGTCCTGACGGGGGCACACAGCCTGGCTTCCTCCACCAACAGGTTCAAGGAAATAGAGGCGGCGGGCGGGGCGGCCGGGAGGAAACGGCAGCTACAAGCGTGTGAGCCAGTGGCTCCTAATTCAGACAAACACACTGTGAGCTTAGAAACAGAGAGCCCTAGCCGGTGTGGCTCAGTGGCTAGAGCATCGGCCTGTGGACTGAAGGGTCCCAGGTTTGACTCCAGTCAAGGGCATGTACCTTGGCTGCAGAAGGAAGTGTGCAGGAGGCAGCTGATCTATGCTTCTTTCTCATTGATGTTTCTAACTCTATTCCTCTCCCTTCCTCTCTGTAAAAAATCAATTATATATATATATATATATATATATATATATATATATATATATATATTTTTTTTTTTTTTTTTAAGAGAGAATTAGAGAAATATACACACTGACTAGGGATTTGCTGGTATTGAGGGATTGCTATAAATGATGCAGGTGGGATAGTGGAATGTGGTTATGTTAAAAAAAAATTTAGAAATATATCCTAAAATATATGTGTGTGTGCAGTTTTTTGTTATAAAATCCGTCTTATAACGGTTTATCTTCATTATCTCACTTCACTACGTTCACTCTGGGATGTGTTTCAGCAGAAAGCCCGCGGCCTCCCGTACAGGACAGCGCGCCGGTGAGAGGTCCGCCTCGCGGCCACGCAGCCCCCGGGGCGGCAGCAGCACCGGCCGCGAGCCAGGCCGAGAGGCTCCTGCCGGGACGGGAGAGGCCCCTGTGGGCTGGCAACGCGGCCATGTCACCCCCGAGGGGGCGAGCAGCTCCTGAGCTCTGTGGGCATCACCTCAGCCGTTATCGGCAAACCTGCAGGGCAGGCTGCCAGCGCCTCCCTCGCTGACGGGAGATGGAGGACGGCGGAGAGGCCGGTGCCGGGCCGGTCGTATTTGCTCTTCCTGCTCACCCCGTTGGAGCTGGGGGACAGCGGGCGCCCCCGTGGGAACCCCTGTGCACGGAGGCCTTTGGCCCCGAAGAGGCCTTGGCGATGTGGAGTCACCCAGGCAGCTCCCAGCTCCCGCACACACTGGTTTCAGAGTCCTCCTCCCTCAGGACCCCGAGAGGGGGAAGCGGGAGTGGCCAGGCCAGGAGACACCCAAAGGGAAGAAGGAATTAAGGACAAAGTCCACGACCTTGGCCATTTTACCGGGAGCCTGCCGTGACCCAGCCTGAAGTGTCAGCACCCAATGACAGGCCGACAAAGCTGCCCGTCCTGTCTAACAGACCCCGGGCAGGAGAGTCCTCCCGGGGGCCCAGGGACCCTCCTCCCCGCCCTCCAGCCCTGGGCCCCGGCAGACCCGCTGCTATGCCTGCTGACGCTCGGCAGCCACCTGTGGTGCTGGGCAGCTGCCAGCCTGCTGCCTGGTCTGATCCCCGCCTGCCCCCCAGACGAGGGCAGGGCCGGTGCTGTCATTTGGGTCCCCCCTTGCTAAGTCCCTCAGGTGGGCTGGCTCTGCAGGACCCAGCAGTCACAGGCTGGACGAGCCAGGCCCAGAGCTGTAAGGGAAGCAATCTGGGGAAACTGTCTGTTCACTGCAACTGAGCAGTCACACGTGGCCAGCCCGCCTCCGGCTGCCCAGCACACACGGTGGAGAGGCTGCCCACACCCTGGGTGAGCTCCCCCCGGCCGGCTGGCTTCTAGCTCAGCTACAGAGCCGGGCCGCTGAGTGACGGCCAGCATGCGGGCCTTTTCGCCGCCAACGACTGAACTGAGGTGTTAAGCCTGGAAAAGCAAGACTTGGAGACTCCGGGATGCTCTCAGAGCAGAGGGCTGTCATGGAAAAGAGCCTGGACCTGTGTGTGTGTGTGTGTGTGTGTGTGTGTGTGTGTGTGTGTACATGTGTGTGAGCATGTACAGGAGACCAGTAGAAGCTTCACTAAGCCCTGCTGGAGAGTCAGTGTGGTGGACAGGAGTGCAGATTCTGGAGTCAGAACATCTACCTTCAAATCCCACTTTCTGGGCATCAGTTTTCCTATCTGTGACGTGGGAATAAAAGTGGTGCCCATGTCCACGGGCTGCTGTGAAGAGTAAACGAGGTAGATTATTACAGTAAATTAATGTGTATAAAGTGCTTTGGATGGCTGGTTCAGGCTACGTGCCGGGTAATGTCAGTATCCTGTCAGAGAATGGGAAATTCTGGGCGATGCTACACCGAGACGCAGGCTCCACACTGTCTGGCGTGATTGTGGCTTCGTTGTTTACAATGCACATTTTGGGGAAGAATACTAGAAGAAATTTTTTTAAATACCTACAATAGATTAGGTAATTTCTGGACAGTAGGATTTTGAATGTTTTTAATGTTTAGATTTTGAAATATTGCATATTTTCTTGGTAAGTGTATTTTCTCATAAATGGGAAAACACTTTTATTTGTTTTGTGTATGTATTTAAAAAAAACATTTTTAATGCTATTTTTTTTTAAAGCATAGTTTGCTTTAAAATGTAGGGAAGGTGGGGCTGGAACTGGGTGGAGGGAGTTAAGGGAAGGATGGGGACATGTGTAATATTCTCGACAACTATATGTAAGTGAATAAATGTGAGATCCTGATCGCCACAAGGATTTCAACTGCCCGTCACTGACAATATTCCGCGGAGGCGCGTGGACAGTGGGGTTACTTACACCGCGTGTGTCGCAGCAACCACAGTGAGCGTGGCCACACAGCGGAGGGAGCAGGGCCCTGGGGAGGGCGCTCTGCAGAGACGGGGGGGGGGGGGGGGGGTGCAGGGAGGTGAGGAGAGCATTGGCTGGTTTCTTTGTTCCTCTCTGCACTTTTTAAATTTTTCTAAATTAAACATGCATTACTTTGAGAGTGGAGGGTACAAGGTTAACTGGAATGCAAACTAAACAAACAAACAAAAAAATCAAAGGAAAAGGAGGTCGGTCTAGGTTAGCTCGAAGGCCCCGGAGACCTGCCGACCTCGTGTCCATGACCGTGATTCTGTGACCAAAGGATGGTGGCCATTCCATGATGCACATGCCCGCCTGAGGGCCACACTGCAGCCTGTGGCGGCCCTGCACCTGCACCCGCCCGAGGGCCACACTGCAGCCCGTGGCGGCCATCCCCCCTCGGTCCCCACCCGTACAGGCGGGTCAGGAGCTGCAGCGTCAGCTGACCCTCCACCACGAGGCTTCATGTCTCACAGTCTGTCACTCAGCTTTCCACCTGGACCCCTGTCCCTCCCCTCCCACCCGCCAGGCACAGCTCCTTGCGGCCTCACCACACTGCCCTCCCGTGCTTGGACGGCCAACCCCCTCACCCGGCGCCATCTCCTCCTGTCAGTCCACATCCTGCCCCTGGGCCAAGTGCTCTGTGCAGTCCCTCAAACACCATTCCTTTCCCACAGTTATCTCCTCGCCTCTCCCCACAGCTCTGCACCCCGAGCGGAGCCTCTCCCCGTGGGTGTGAGCTTCCTGCTTATGGAGCCTCTTTGGCGCCTGCTCTGCTGTCTCCGGTGCCCCAAACCAACGCTCTAGCTCTGTCCGTGCTGATGGGCCCTCGGGATGCAAACCTCCACGCAGGACCCTGCTGCTCCAGGGCCACGGCCTGGCCTGACCCCCGGCCCAGCAGAAAAGACAGGAGGCTGCTGTGGAAGGGCCCACCGGGGCAGCTCTGCCAGGAAGACACGGCTCCGCAGAGAGTGAGAGAACTGGTTTTGTCGCTCCTTCTGGACACGCAGCATTTGGTTCCAGCTGCTCCACATGCAGCGGCTGGAGAGGGTGGGGCACGCTGGAGAGGACGGGGGGGAGGGCGGGGGAGGGTCTCGGGGGGCATGAAAATGGGAACAGCTTCGCAAGCAGAATAAGAAGCAAAGGAAAAGGAGTTTTTATATACAAATGAAGACTGTGGCAGCCACGTCACCTCTCAGAGACCACCCTGTCCCAATCCTGTCCCCAACATCCCCAGAGGGCTCTTCCCGCTCAGCCAGCCCCTGAGTCAACGTGAGATCTCCCCAAGTTCAGTCCAGAACCCCCGAGACCTCCGGCTGTAGGCCTCGGAGCGCATCAGCAAGGGTAAGGTGGAAGGGCCTTCTCAGACGATTTTAAAGAAGGTAGAGCTGTTTTAGAGGATGGAATGGCTGTTTTAGCTCTTCAGCCTGCCCTGCTTTCAATCAAACATAAAGATGCCCACTCAGCACGGCATGTGTGGCTCTGTTGGTTATACGAACATATTTAAAATAACAGTGAACATACTGTTATTTGCTATGAAAGATACAAAAGTGTCTTGGTCATTTCACTTCAGAGATTATTTAGTTATGAATAATTCATTTAATTTGAGGCTGGCTGTGATTTCTTCGCCTTCGTCAGACATTCTTGGGAATTTTGTAATGCGAGCAACCTCTAGCCTGCAGCCTGTTCACAGACGTGGGAAAGCAGACCACCGGGCCGGCAGAGAGCTGTGGTGTTGCCCAAGATTCTGGGCCCCGGTCTGTCAGGAGGTCCGAGAAAAGTGTGCGTCTCACAGCCGGTGAGAACTCGGAGATAATAACTCACTTCTGTTAAACAAGTAAAGTGGAGTCAAAGCCACACCTGTCTTAGCATCACCTTTGCTCATTTGCTTTCCAAAGCTTTCCTGACGGGAGAAGGCGGGGGTGGCAGTTAGGAGCAGGGCCTGGGACCAGACGACAGAGGACCAGCCCCAAGGCCGTGGCACCCGGGAGGCCAGGCCTGGCCCCAGGGACGCAGAGGAATCCTCTGACCCGTGTTCTGGGCGACAGCCCTGAGCTGCCCACCTGGAAGCAGCACTCAAGGGTGCTGAAGAGCTAGCTAAGCAGGGGACCGAGAGCCGGGCTCGCTCCGGGCTTTGCCCTTCCTGGGCTGCCCGAGTTGACCTATGGACCCCACGTGGTACCTGCAAGCAGCTCACAAACGACAGGGGAGAAAACCAAGCCCTTCCCGGCTTTGGTGCTAGACCCTAAAACAGCGCCCTCCCTTCCTGCTCCGCTCACATCCATCCATGCATGTCCTCACGTCCTTCAAACCGTCCGTGCTGGTTCCTCCCGCCGAGGAGCAGATGGTAGCATTTAGTACTCTCCCCAGTGCTCCTGGCACCAGTTAGAGATGTCAATCCCCAGAGCCCGCTCAGGGAGAGGGGCATGTCCTCCCGTCTCACAGGAGGAGAAAGAGGCTCAGAGAGGGTAAGTTACTTGCCCCGGGTCACACAGCTAGTAGGCAGGGGAGCTGTTCTGTGAGGCAGCAAGGCCCATGCCACCCGCAGTGCTGCACCTGGCTCTGGCGGCCGCCGCTGGCACACGTGAGGTCACGACAATGGCTGCCCTTCACCTTCGCACAGCACTCGGCAGCCGCGCTCCTGAGTGCCCCCCTCCTCCCGTGGTCACCTCGGCACCTCCTGGGGAGCGAGGCATCGCCTGCCCCCAGGCTGGCCTCAGTGACAGCGGCTTCCCGCCTGCCCTCTGGCTCTGCCTGAGCGTGGGCCTGGGAGGCAGGTTAGGATGTGACTTCGGAGGTCGGCACACAGGCCGCCGCCCCTTGGCCCCATCGTCCCCCTGTGCACAGGTCCTCTTCCAGTTTCCCGGAGTGACCGGGTATCAGAGCCTGACCCGTCACCCCATCAGCGACAGGTGCCCTGCCCACCCTCCGCCTGTCCCCTTCCCCACGGACCCGTGGAGGACCTGAAGGTCCACCTCCAACTCAGGGGCCTCTCCTGGCCCCCGGCCCTTCCCTTGGCTCAGGGTCAGGGAGGACGTCCTGGGGGAGGCGGCCTGTCTGGGCCCTCTGGTGAGAGCATCCCGACAGCGTGTGCGGCCTTTGTCCCCACCTCTGCCGCTTCACGGAAACAGAGACAGGAAGGGCCCGGGTGCTGACAGGAAGGCTCTGCCCGTGTCCCGGTGTGGTGAGGGGTCAGGGCCCCGGGGCTGCTGCCGGCCCTGCCCCTTCCCACCTGCACCCCCCCTCCCCGCTCAGCGGGAGGGGCTCCGCCCGAGGCGAGGAGTGCTGGGACAGTTCTACGCCTGCCTCTCTGAGCCCCATGAGCCCCCGTGTCAGGCACCCGCTCAGTCCTGGGCGTGGGCCAGGCTCATTGGAGGACCCTCAGAGGGTGGGGGCACGAGGAGCCGAGCTCCAGGCGCCCCATACGGTCCTGTCTGCAGCCCCAAGTCCCACAGGCCCGGCTGGTGCTTCCCTCAGGAGCACTGGGCCTGCTGCCTCCTCTCCGCGGAGCTCCTCGGAGCCAGGGGGGCAGGAGCTGGGGGAGCAGCCTGGGAGCTGAGCAGCCCGGTCATTCACCAAAAAGGACCGGACAGGAGGCCTGGGCGGGAGCAGGACAGGGTGGGCCATGGCCCGAGCCTCCTTCCCTCCGTCCACACTGTGCTCCTCCCCTGCCGCCCACCCCCCAGGACCCCGAGGACCCCGTGCTCCTGGCAGCGGCCAGCGCTGGGCTCGGCGAGAAGAGGCGCGCAAGCTGCGGAAGCGAGCAGCGGGAAGCCGGTGGAGAGAAGCGGGTTTCACCACAGCCGGGCCAGGCGGGGCTCCGGCACGGCCCCTCGTGAGAAAGCAGCCGAGGCCGCCGGCCACGCAGCCGCCGAGCACGGGGCGGGGTGGGGGGCCGAGGCCTGCTGCGCGGGGACCACAGGGGCCATGGGAACACGGTTGCCTGGAAACCGAACAGGACGGAAGGATGGCGGCAGGCTGGGACGGGAGCCCAGACCCCAGCCCAGGCCGCCCCAGCCACCACGGCCGCGGACGGGTGTCCGACGGGACGGGCACCCGCGGCAAAGCTGTTCCCACGCGATGAGCCGGCTCCCCGACCACTTCCTCCCGCTCCGGGGTGTGGCCAGCCCTGCGAGCTGCTCGGAGGCCCCTCCCCCGGTGGGCGCCCGGGGCTCCCCTCCCGGGGCCTCTGCCCGGTGCCCAGCCCCGGCGGTGCTGACCACGTGTCTCCTCCTGACGGGCAGCACGGCCGAACGGGGGGACGCCGGCCTGGGAGTTCGGAGAGGCGTCCTGCCCCAGTGTCCCCTCCTGGCTGTGGCCCCTGCGGACCTCACCCAGCCTCTCGGTGCCCGTCTTCTCAGGGGTCAGAAGCTCGAGAACAAGCTGACACAGGAGCATGCTCTGGGAGCGCCCCGGGACCCGGCTACGGGCGGTATTCCCAGAGAGTCTAACAGAATCTAAAGAATGATTTTACCGCCGGCCAGTGTGGCCAGGGTTGAACATCAACCTATGGGTCAGTGCCCAGCAGACCGGATTTCGGCCTCGATCCCCAGAGTGGGGCGTGCAGGAGGCAGTGGGTCGATGATTCTCTCATCATTGATGTTTCTACCCCTCTCTCCCTCTCCCTTCCTCTCTGAAATCGATAAAAAAAATTTTTTTTTTTATTATTTTATCGCTAAGGAGACATAATGGCGATGTCTTTTAAATACAAAGAAAAGAGACCCTTTCTGACGGAACCAAACAAGATTTTCACTCTGCCTGTACCACCACGTATGGAAGCTCCAAAGGAAAACCCAGGGAGGCGAGACTGCCTGCGGGCCCAGGGCAGGGTTTTCCCAAGAGGCAGGCGTCTCGGTGCAATAAAAGCGAAGAGAGAAAGGGAAGTTTCTGAAGAATTCCCCGCCCCCATTCTCTGCAGGGACAGTTGAGAACATACGGAACGTGGGACTAGCGCTCCAGTAACAAAAGTAAAAGAGCTCCCACCTCACCCTCTTTGGAGATGTGCGTCCCATTGGGTGGTTCAGGCTCACGGCTTTCGTCTGGACCCGGCTGTTAGGTTTCCTGCTGCTGGGGGATCTGGGACATGCGCATCGAGATGTCACATCGCTGTCTACTTACGGCTCTGCTCATTTCCTTTGTGGTCACAGGTTTGGCCGGGATCCCGTGGATGTCGGACGCCCGGGGAGAGGAGCAAAGTGCCCTCCCCCCACAGCTGTGTGCTTGCTCAGAGCCGGTGCCTCAGAGACGCGGGCACCACACCGAGTGGCACAGGACAGGCCTCGGCCCCCGCCCTGGCGCTGTAACGTGCCTGACTGGTCCGGGGAAGGGGCTTGGAAGGGGGTCTTCAGGGCCAGCGCCCAGGGTGGAGGGCCGGGCTTTGCTGGACCGAGGCCCAGGCAGCCCCCTGGGCTCCCCTTTCTCGGGAGGGTCGCCCTGGGAAGAAGGACTGAGGTGCATTTTCTTCTTCAAAAGGGGCTTTGAAATGCACGGAACAGAACTGAAGGCCCTAGCCCTGCCTCGGACCTGCCAGGGCCAGCGAGAAGGCGGCCCCTCAGCCCCATTCAGCTGCCAAATGCCTGATCCCCACCCCTTTCCCACCTTCTGGCCCAAGCAGGGAGCAGTGGCTGTCTGGTTTTTGAGTCCCAGCACGGGACAAAGGGCAGAGAGCAGCCGATGTCCCTTAAGCAAATGTGTGTTTTAACCCAGGACCTGCGGTCGGAGGGCGGGCCTCAGCCACGTGCTCTCCCAGGTTCCCCCATCTTCCCCTCTCCACATAAATCTCCTTCCCCATTCTTTCCATTGCCCCCTCTCCTCCCTCGCCCCTCTGATGTCTCTGAGGGAACTTAGACAAGCAGTGATATTTTTACGTGTGTGCGAAAATCATTTGCTAAATTACATTTGCACATTTAAAAGCATACCTTTTAGTCTACATTTTTCATTTCTTCCCTTTAAAAAACTTAAATGATGCCACGAAAATGGTTGTTATTAAACACACACACACACACACACACACACACAGAAAGTATTGGTGAGGATGCGGGGACGCTGGAACCTGCACACCATGGGGATGTGAAACGGGCAGCCGCCCAGGAACGCCCTTCGGCAGGTCCGCACGAAACAACAGTTACAATCGATCCCGCGATTCTGCTTCCAGGAACCGACCCGAAGAGCCGCCAGCAGGGGCTCGGGAAACACGTGTCCGCCCGGTCACAGCAGTGTGTTCACAACAGCCAGCCCGTGTCCCCACAGGTGACGGTGAGCCAGGCGTGTGGACACAGGCCGTGGGCGTGATCCAGCCTGAGAGGGGGACACGCTGGCCCTGCTGCGCCGGGTGAGCCGGGAGGACACGGAGCCGTGGGGAAGAAGCTCCTACAAAAGCCCCGCTGATGCCTCCACACCTGTGAGGCCCCAGAGAGGTCAGGTCCACAGGCAGAAGCAGAGTGGGCGCCAGCGGCCGGGGCGGGCAGGGAGCTCGTGTTTATGGTTCAGCGTCGGGTTCGAGAGATGAAGAACCGGAGACGGACGGTGGTGGCGGTAACACAGGTGCGTGGAGGTGCTTGTACACAAACGTTCCCTTAGAAACGGCCAAGACGGGTCCCTTCCAGGTGCATTTCACCACAGTAAGATCGGGGGCATTTAGAAGCGCACGCCTAAAAGTGCCTGTCTACAGGCACACAGTCTGCCTTTGGGGGCAGGACGCGGGCTGGCGGCGAGGGGCCGGAGAGGCGTCGGTCCCCTGACAGGCCCCCTCTGAGCGGGGGAGGGAGGAAACGGCCTCCATTTTTTATTTTCAGCTGGCCTTCACCTGCTGTGTGAGTCTGCGTTGTCTCACCGGTTCAGAGACGAGGCAGGCAGCAGCTTGTGAGATTCAGAAGCTGATGTGCACAAAGACAGAAGCAAAACAGCACAAGGAAGCCAGCGGCGGTGGGCGGCCGTGCAGCCTCCTTCAGGAGGTGGGAACTTCCCTCCCCGGCCAGGTGAGCCCCAGGGGGCGGGCACCCCGCGCCCCAAACCCCCTCCTGGAGCTGACAGTGCGTCCCCAGTGGGAGGTGGGAAACCTCTCAGATCTGTCTCTGCCAGATCCCTCCAGGCCGAGCTGGTGGCCTCATCCAGGGACACCCAGGATGGCCGCGGCCTGGAGGAGCCCACCCTGCCCCACCATCCCCCCACCCCACCCACCCCCACCCGCCCTGTCTCAGCTTCGTTCCCGGCATCTGGGGCTGTGGGGGCAAAGAGGGAGGCCGGGAGAGGAGTGGGTATTTTTTGGAGTCCATGCAAGTCATTCCACTGCTGGGCAGGCGAAAAGGATTCCACTGCCACCCTCAGACCTTTCCCGCCTTCCTCCCTCCCACCCCTCCCCCGGATTCTTCATTTATCTCCTGCTCCTTCTCTCTTGCTCCCCCCCCTGTGCCCCGTGGAGGAAGACCAGCTGCTGGGCCGTTTCTCGGGGCCACCCGTGGGGTATCTTTGGGGAGTCACTGCAGCCTCGTGAGCTAATGCCATTACACCCGTTTTGCAGATGGAGATGTGAGGCTGAGAGGGGTCCAGCCACTTGTCCAAGGGCACACAGCTAGACCACGGCAGAGCAGGATTTGAACCTTGAGCCGAGACCTGAGACCACGTTGGTGTACTTTCTGCAGGTTGTCCTCCTCCTCTCCCTCCTCCCCCACAGCCCCCTCCTTGCCTGCCTTTCCCTGCGGCAGGGCCGTGGCGACACGTGTCATAGGGAACAGGCGCGACGTTGGCTGACGGCGAGGAAGAAGGCGGAGGACCCAGCTCTGGCCACAGCCTGGACGCGGAGTTTCACATGGCTGAGTCCGGTGTGAGAAGGAGCCTGTGACCATGACTGTCCAACCCTCACGTCTCATCGAGAAGAAAACGGAACCAGAGGCCTGAAGAGCGGTGCTTGACGGTAGTTGGTCCGTCCTCCCGGATGGTCCTGGGCATGGCCAGGTGTGTGGAATATTCTAGAGGCCGACCTTCAGTGCCAGAGGGTTTAGTTCAGTAACATAGCGGCTGCCTCACGCAGGGAGCAGGCCGGGGAGAACTCCCGTCTGGGACGTGGGTGGGCTCCTCCCCTCGGGCTGCAGTGAGGGTCGGACGAGGGGCTGCGGGGGCGGGGAGCCCAGCGGGAGCCACGGCCGTGGTCCCAGCATCGTCCGGGGGGACTGTGTGCTGTGGCTTTACCCTGCCCGTGTCACTGGCTGGTTTGAGGTCAGATACGGTCAGGAATGAGTCCTCCTCGGAAAAGAGAAGTAATGCCTGCCTTCAGAGAAACAGTTACCACCACAGCGAGTGCTGAATGTCAGGGTCTCGTCAAACCCCCGTGTGAGGGGCAAGGCCGTGACCACATGGGGCTACATGCTCATTGGCTCCCAGAGCCAGAAGGACCGGTGGTTCGATGCCCGTCCGGGCCTTGTGCTACGGCAGAGAGGTTGGTGTCCAGAGACTCGAACGGCTTCCCCAGGGGCCGGGGTCAGTTTCTCCAGGTGGGTCCCTGCGTCCTCAGAGCAGCGTGTGGACCTGCCCGAGGACAGACCTGAGGGGAGGGGCCGGCCCCGAGGGGAGAGGGCAGACCCGAGGGGAGGGGGCAGACCCGAGGAGAGGGGGCAGACCCGAGGAGAGGGGGCCGGACCTGAGGCCATGGGAGGGTGTCAGCCGCCTCCTCTGCCTCGGGCTGTCCGATCCCAGGAGGCACTCCCACCAGCGCAGCCAGGGCTGTGGGCTTGGCCCGAGACAATCCTGTTTTCTCTCCAGCTCGTCAGCGGATCTCAGAGCCTGTTTCTTCGTATGTAAAGGGGCATCGTGGTGGTGGCAGTGAGGTCTTTGGAGGAATAATGGCGGTCGTGGCGGGGCTGGATGAGGAGATGGTGGAGACGTCACACTGACATAAAGCAGATACTCAGGGGACATTTGTGGGAGAAATAACTGAATGAACAGCAGCGGAGGCCGGCTTGGTCTGTTGTTGTTCTTGTCCGTGGCGGGGATTGTTAACTAATGCAGAAAGCAGGGGGGAGCTGCCCTCACAGAGTGTTCCCAGCGCCTGGCTCTCCTCCCAGCCAAGACGCCAGTGAGTGAGAGCCGCCAGGACGCCCCGGAGGCCGCCACCAGCTCTGCTCGCTGCCTGGGCCGGGCCTGCGTGTGCTGTGGCGGGACCACCGCGGCCTGTGACCCCCGACCCCCATCCCTCCCCCCTCCCCGGTCAGCACGGCCTGTCTGGCTACAGGTCTGCTCAAATGCAATCGCTTGCCCCCAGGTCCCAAGGCGATGAGGCCCTGCACTTTGGCCCCCTGTGCAAGCTCACCCCGCGGGGATGCGACCCCTCAGCAGAGCAGGCGGCAGGAGGAAGCAGCAGAGGCCCGGGGCTGAGAGAGGCGGGAGCAGGCCCGTGGGTGCGCAGGCTGCCCTGGCCCAGAGGAGGAAGCAGGACAAACACACACCACAAGGCAGACTAGAGTCTGAACGGGGCTGAGCCACTGAGGAGGCTGACATTTGGGGGGACTGTGCACCTCCTGGGAGGAGAACAGCGCCCCCTGTCCTGTCACCAGCATAAACCCCCGGGAGGAAGGCTCTGATAACCTGCTCAGCCTTGATAACCGTGGCTACCGACGTCCTCAGCTCTGTCCTGGGAGAGCGGAAGGCCCTGTCCTGAGGAAAGGGTTTAGGAAGCTCCTCAAGGAGGAGGATGTGCAAAGCTTGGGCCACACGGGCGCCAGAGCTCGGACCCAAGAGCAGGGGCAGGACAGGGAGGGGAGACCAGCCATGCTCCTGGTGGGCATGCGCCCGAGGTGCCCACAGTCACCCACCACACGCATGACGTGTCAGCACGGGAAGCCGTCACAGCGCCCGACGGCAGGCCGTGGGGCTCGCACACGCGCTCTGCAGGCACGAGGACCGACGCAGGGACACGTGTCACAGGGGAAGGACCTCGCTGCACCCCGAGTGGAAGCGCAGCCTCAGCTCACAGCTTCACACCCGGGGGAGGCCTCGCCAACACAGCGATGTGTCTCGGCGGCAACATTTTAAAAGTAATTTTCCTCTTCTCTCTGCCTTTTTATATTCCGAGTTTTCCACAAGAGGTGTGTCCTGACCTTGTAACCATTAATTGTGAGAAGCAGCATCTCTTTGGGGGGGGGGGGGGTAATTTCCGGCTATGGGCCATCCTCGCTCATTTCCCACTTTGTTTAGTGCCCGCCGGCAGGGAGCCCTTCCTGGGGGTGAACTACGGCCTTTGGGGGCAGCGTTAGATAAAAAAGGCCCAGGATTGTGGCGGTTGCCGGCATTTGGTAGGAAGCAGTCCTGGTCTCTGATGCCTGTTATCCCCGGACTCGGAGCTAAAGTAAGACAGACGAGGGCGCCGGCTGGCCCAGCAGAGCCCAGGCTGAGCGCCGGGCCTGGGGTGCAGACTGGACCCACCCACTCTGCGCTGAGAACCCACCCCGGCCTGCATGCCCCGACAGCGAATTCTGGCTCAGCCCCTCGCCTCAGGCTGTGCCACCTCCTTTCTCAGAACCAGTGGAACAGGGCACCGGGACAAAAGGGGCCGCCTAGGTCCTTTACCCAGCACAGACCTGTGAGCCGGGAACTCCTCCCACATCTCCTGGCCCAACAGTCCCCTGGGGGTCTGGCCCCTTCTTCTTGGTGCCTGGTACAGACCCTGCCACAGGCGGCGATGGGTAATACAGACGGGTAAAGGGTGCCAATGCAGATGGGCAATGGGTGCCAATACAGATGGGCATTGGGTCCCAAAACATATGGGCAGCGTTTTGTTTTTTGTTTTTCAAGCAGCCGAGAAGATGGCAGACATTCAGATGGAGCGAGCCTACCAAAAGCAGCCCACCATCTTCCAAAGCAAGAGGAGGGTCCTGCTGGGAGAAGCCAGCAAGAAGCTACCTCAGCACTAAAGAACATCGGCCTGGGACTCAAGACGCCCAAGGAGGCCATGAGGGCACCTGCATTGACAAGAAGTGCCCCTTGACTGGTAATGTCTTCATCCGAGGGCGCATCTTGTCCGACGTGGTGACCAAGATGAAGATGCAGAGGACCATGGTCATCCGCCGAGACTGCCTTCACTACATCCGGAAGTACACCCACTTGGAGAAGCGCCACAAGAACACGTCAGTGCGCCTGTCCCCCTCCACAGAGATGTCCAGATCGGCGACATTGTCACCGTGGGTGAGTGCCGGCCCTGAGCAAGACTGTGCGTTTCAACGTGCTCAAGGTCACCAACCCCGCCGGCACCGAGAAGCAGTTCCAGAAGTTCCAACCAATAAAGTTATTTTCTCAGTCACAAAAAAAAAACCCAAACATATGGGCAATGGGTGCCAATTCAGATGGGCTATGGGTGCCAAATCACACAGTGATGGCTGCCAGTATAGATCGGTGATGAGTGCCAATACACACGGGCGCTGGGTGCCCAGAACTTAGCCTCGGCTGTCCTGGGCTGTGCCAGCTCTCTGCCACCCCTCCTGTCCTTCAGCCTCTCCGCAGCCCACGCCCAGGTCGGGTTTCCCTGCCACTCAGGTCCAGCGCTGCCTTTCTACCCTCGGGCTGGCTCCTATTTCACCACCTGTGGCTCAGTGACACGGGTTGTTTTTCATTCCCCGGATCAACTCCTCTGCTAAAAGCAACGGCGCCTTGGCTTTTCCTACACAAGCCTTCTGTTCTGGAAGGCTCGGTCCCTCATGAGTCAGAGGAGCAGGGACGTCAGGGAAAGGTCAGGTGGAGAGGCCCTCGAGGGGGCGGGAGAGGAGCATGTGCGTCAGGATGATCAGAAGTCCCTGCAGCCCGGCCGCAGGGCCTGGCCATGCCATTCCTCACTTGTAGCCACAGAGCAGATGGCTCAGGGCTACGTGCTCAGCCCTTCGGCTCTTCGTGCACATTATCCTTCGTCCTCCAGCTCTCTGAGGCAGGCAGGGCCCTTCATTTTACCGAGGAGAGGAGATTTCAGGGTGGCCTCGTCGCCTGCCCAGGTGACATAGTGAGGAAGTGATAAAGCCAGAATTTCATGTTAGGTCTGGTCCCCCGTATGTCTGCGCTCCCTCCGTCTCCTGCTGAGACTGGCCTGCCTCAATGCCCCCATTGAGACAGGAATGTCATGGAAGACAGAGGAGGCATGTGGCAGAACCGTGGACACCCGCTGTCGAGTGGCTGCCTCCATGGCTCAGGGCTGCTCCCCTTGGCGAGAGCCATTCCAAAAGCCAGGCTCAGGGCAGCCCTGAGGCCACCGTTTCAAATGATGCTCAGGGACGTGGTTAGCAATGGGTCAGCTGTGTGCTGGCCAGCTCCATGCCCACTGTGACCGTGGACTGGATAGCCAGCATGGCCTCATCCATTGCTCAGCGATGGACCACAAAAACCCTGACTTCAGTCCCCTGTTCTCAACCCGGGCGGCCCTTCTCCCCTCGGATGCCGGTGGTCACAACTCAGAGACGCAGCTAACGGGCGGAGGTCAGGGAAGCTGCTCAGCGTCCCACCAAGCGCAGGACAGCCCCGCGGCGAAGGGCCATCCAGCCCGGGTCACAGTGCAGAGGTCAGAGCACCCTGCTCCACGCACTCCCTGAGAGGGATGCGACACGACGGGAGACTAACGAGACGCCGAAGGGGCGGCCATTGTTCCCGGGAAGCCGTCACTGGGGTGGGGCCAGACCGGAGCTGGCTGTGACCAGAGCTGCCCACATCCTGTTGGGCCCGGCCCTGGGCGATGTGTGTATTTTTCCAGTTTGCCTTGTTTGAGAGTGGCCATGGAGTTCAGCCTTTCTTCGGGTTAAAGTCAGGAATGGAAACTTTAACCTCTAGGTGGAAACCAAACAGAAAATGAAAAGGCGTGTGTAATACCGGGAGCGTGTTGCACATTTTAGCTGAGCGTGTTCTTTTCTCTGAGGCTCCTCCCCCGCGGCCTGGCACCCCTCCGGGCCTGGACTGGCCTGGAGAGGAACACTGACCTGTGGGCGTTACCTTCTCCCCAGTAATGGGGCTGCACCTACACATCCCCAGGGGCTGTGATTCTCAGGAAGTGACTGACATAAGAACACTGGGCAAGACTACAGAGTGCGGTCTGACCCCTCCCCCGACGGTGGTCACACGCACTCAGCGCTTCTTCCCGTGGGGCCCGTCTTAGACGGTCCCACCTGCCCTTGGCCTCTGCGTGCTTCTCCGGGCGACGCTGTCTCCCAGCTGCAGGGAGAATACTCGGTCTGGGAAGTGGAATGCAGATCCACGTGACGGCACTCCTGGCCCAAAGGGTGTGACTGCGTCCTGGACCATGCCTCCCGTTATGACGATTAAGCAGACGATGCTGGTGACATAGCTTTTCTCTAACAGGGGGTGAGGTCATGACGGACACCACCCGAGTTTTCTTGCCACTGAGCCCAACTTATGGCTCCTTCGTGCTCATCTGTTTTTGTTTTTCTCCCTTTCTTTCTTTCTTTCTTTCTTTCTTCCTTTCTTCCTTTTTTTTCAGAGAGGAAGGGAGATGTAAAGATAGATCGAAATATCAATGACGAGAGAGAATCATTGATCAGCTTCCTTCTGCACCCCCTATATTGGGGGTCAAGCCTGCTACCCGGGCAGGTGCCCTTGACCAGAATCCAACCTGGGACCCTTCAGTCCGCAGCCCAATGCTCTATCCACTGAGCCAAACTGGCTAGGGCTGTTTTTGTCTTTCTTTAACTAACAGGATGCTGGATTTTTACTTTCAAGTCAACACAATGTCAAGGGTGATTAAAAAAAAAAAAAAAGCTTAAAAAAGAAAAGGCCCATCTCAGGCCACCCCGAGTCCTGAGTTTGGAGTGAATGAGGGGCCTGTCCACCTCCGTGTGCGGTGAACTCACTCCTCTCTGCTGACCCGGACGCCCCGCAGCCTGACACACGGTTTCTCGTAAGCACCACCACTTGCTGTAAAGGCTTGTTATGGGAGCAGCCATCTGAGGACGCGTGAGCAGCGTGTTGATGTGCTGAGTCCCTGAGAACAGAAACTTCTATGACTAAACTCTCCACGAACAGAGCAGAGCAGAGCGCAATCACAAGGCTCCTGCCGGGCGGCCAGCTCACCCCGGGTTTTCCATTTCCCTGACGTGGAGGGGGATACCCTGGACGGTGCTCCCCGCAGGCCTGTCATGTTTGTTTTAGGCTCAGACCTGTGCTCTCTGCTCCGGGGCCTGCAGAGGGCACGCCGGTGTCCCCGGGGCTGTGGGCGGGGACGGGCAGAGGTGGGCAGGCACGGGGATGGGAACTCCGGCATCCCGAGCATCTGACCCTAGTGCTCTTCCCCAGGGGGGGTGAAGCGTGGCCTGGCCCCCGTCTGGGCAGCCTGCTTTGTCAGTAAAGTTTTATTGGAACCTCGCCATGCTCACTGGTTTCATGTTTCATAGCAGTTTTTGAGCTAAGTGTGCAGAGATGGGCAGTTGCCAATGAGATCTTGTGGCCGGTAAAGACCAAGCTGTTGATGAGCTGGTCCTCTGGAGGAAAGGCCGGCTGACAGCTGTCACCCTGGGGTCCTGGGAGGAGCCCAGCGGTGAGTCCGAGGCACAGAGGGAGCAAAGAAACAGCGTCCTGGCCTCGAGCACCCCCATAGGGAGGTCAGCATCCATAGGAAAGCAGGGGTGACTGCCTGAGCAGTGAGTTAATAACACAAGACGTGGGTCCAGCCAGCACAGCTCGGCGGTTGAGCATTGACCTATGAACCAGGAGGTCACAGTTCAATTTCTGATCAGGGCACAGGCCTGGGTGGTGCTCTCAATCCCCAGTAGGAGGCAGCATGCAGGAGGCAGCTGATCAATGATTCTTTTTCATCATTGGTGTTTGTATCTCTCTCTCCCTCTCCCTTCCTCTCTGAAATCAGTAGAACATCCTATCTAATAAAGACAGGATATGCAAATTTACAATAACTCCGTGACAAAGATGGCGGCACCCACAGCCAATAAGGAGGGAATATGCAAATTGACGCGATAAGGCGAGAGGCGGACAGGCAGCTCAGGCAGGAACAAAGGCCGTGCCGGCAGCCAGGGGAAGGAAGACCTACTCTTGCAGGAATTTTCATGCATCGGCCTCTGGTGTTTAAATAATGACAATTCCGGAGGTGGGTGGCGTAGGGAGTCAGGGGTCAGTGACGCACACACAGTGACCCCAGGAGCTGTGCGGACCAGGCACCGACCATGAGGCCCAGCCCATCACTCCTCGTGCATCTCAGGAGGAGGTCGTCCCCCAGGAGACAGATGAGCAGCCCAGATTGCTCCGTCTGCTCAGGGGCACTGCTAACATGCTGCAGGCGGCGTCTGAGCCCAGGGTAGGGACTCCAGAGCCCAGGCTCTCCCTGTCAGCTGAGAGGCGGTACCCGCTCAGGGCTCGCTGAGGGGGCGTTGCAGGTTGGGCAGCCACTCAGGCAGGGAAGCAGAGGTGGGCTGAGCAATGCCAGGGCTGAGGGAGAGCCTAGGAAACAGTCCTCCCGGTGCATCCTGGGCCGCCGGCCCTGGAAGGGGCGTGGCTGAGGACAGGCCTTCCCAGGACTAGCCACTCCCAGAGCCTCACAGGGGCCCCAGGCACCACGCACCACACTAGTGGTGCCAACCAGAGAGCTGGCAGCCGGGCACAATGATCCTGGGCTGTCTGACCTGCACCCGCCACAGAGCCCGGACCCAACGCCTCTCCCTGCAGCCGTTTGCTGGGGGCTCAGCACAGCGACTCTGGATCAGACCCGGCAGCACCAGTGACCAGTGACAGGTCCTGAGGCAAATCTCCTGTTGCTCAGAGCTTAGGTTTTCCACCAAAAACGGAGTCCTGATGCCGACCTCCCTGGGTTGGCATAAGACTGAGTGAGCTGTGGGATGGGACTGTGTGGGGAACACCGGGTGGTCTTCTCCCCAAAAGAACTATTTTCTAGCAGCAGGACAAACTCAGGGTGCCTGTGGTCAACACCACGGCCCCGCCCACGGCGACGGCCCCTCCCACGGCACAGCTCACCTGCGGGAGCAAAGGGACCAGGGAATTCATCCTTTTCAGGGATAATCTCTTCATACAGCTCCCTGTCCCTGCCTGCCTCCTGGTCCTCCTCTCTCTCTCTCTCTCTCTCTCTCTCTCTCTCTCTCTCTCTCTCTCTTTCTGTCTCTCTCTCTCTCTCTCTCTCACACACACACACACACACACACACACACACACACACACTTGCACCTGCAAAGAACATCAAGGTCACCCCTAGTCCTGGCTTGCACACCTGTTTTGTAAACAAGCAGGTCCCACTGGGATTAAACTTATTCTGAACTCAAACGCACTCACACGGTCTTTCTCTGTGAGACCAGGCTGGCCCTCCAGGTCTCAGAGGCTCACCGGCTCCAGGGCCTCGGCTCCCCCAGGAGAACATGCTCGGAGCGCCCAGCCCAGAGCCGCCTGGGAGCACCCTCCTCGGCTGGCCCCCCGCAGCTGTGACCTGGAAACACGACCTTGTTCTTCCTCACCAGCCACCAGCCACCAGCCCTGGAGGCTGCGGAGGAGGAGGGGCCCCAGCTGCCGCTTCCCCTCCCCCACGGGGCCTCTGCCCCGCAGCCGCTGCCCTGCCTTACAGGTCTCCTGGGCGCATGGAGCAGGGGAAGGGGGAGTGGGGGTGGAGCCGGCAGGGGCACAGTCTAAGCCCAGAACCCGCCCTGCTGCTCGAATCACCGCTCAGATTCATTTCGAGATCGCGGAATGTGCTGGCGGCGTTTCTCTAAAGGGCAACCCTGGTGTTCCCGAGCTGGGAGGCCCCTCCGCTGATACACTTATTCCATCCTCAGCAGCAGGAGGGGACGGGCACCCAGGCCGGGCACTGTGGTCAGCTGGGCTCTGGGGAGCAATGTCCCCTTGGCTGGAGTGTGCTCCCTCTGTGAGGCCAAGTGCATTTATCATTGCACTCGTCTCTTCCCTTTCGTCTCTGAGCCATGTCCTGGGGACCAGCACTGAGCAAACCAAACAGACAGCCACTCGCTGTGGAAGCCACATTGCCAGATGGCGTCGGGAAAGGTGGAGACGTGTGATCTTAGACACAGTTACAACGTTGACTCAAAGCTCGGTTCCTGCGAGAAACCTTTCTGGGTCTGGGGTGCCTGCACCTGGGTCTGTGCCCGCGGGGCCGGCGGTGAGAGAGACTGGGCTCTGTCAGCCCGGACCCTGCGCCAGGGCGGCCCCAGCAGCTGGCCGGGAAGCACCGGGAGGGGTGGGGGTGGCATGGTGCCCCGGACAAACGGGAGTCCGGAGCCCAGGACCTGCACAGGCGCCTGCCCTGGGTCAGGGTTTGCAGGTGATCCCACAACGGGTCCTCAGTGAGCCCCGCCCAGTCTGCCCATGTCCTTGTGTGAGGGGCGAGCCTGGACACAGAGACACTGCACACGGGGGAGGCCGTGTGAAGAGGAGGTGCAGATTGGGGTGATGTTTCTACCAATCAAGGGGCACCAGAAACTTCCCTCAGCCTCCACCCATCTACCCCAGCGGCCTCCACCTGCCCCCAGCGGCCCCCAGCAGCTGGGGAGAGGCCTGGAGCGCACTGTCCCGCAGAAGGAACCAAACCTGCTGGCCCTGACTTTGGACGTCCAGCCTCCAGAGTTGGAGCAAACAATGACCTGCTTACGAGCTTCCTGGGCAGAATCACTGGTCACAGCTGCCCAGGAAACTGGGACAGTGGGTGTGAGGAGTGCAGGGATAGGGGGATCCATCAAGGGCCTCACCAGCCATTTCCCCGGAGCTGCCTCACGCTGGCAAAGCCCAGGAAACGGGCCAGCGTCTGCAGCTCCACCGAGGGGCAGTCGCCGGGAGGCACAGAGCTGCTCCGGGTCCTGCCCTGGCGTCCACCCTGGCGTCCAGCCTGCAGGTGCCCGGGGCAGAGCCGGCGGCAGGGCCAGAGACGGGCTCCGGGGACAGAGGAGGCTGTCCTCCCTGGCGGCAGGGAGGTCTGGCTGCAGTTTAACACCTGGGCCATTCGAAAAGGATCCACGTCATTGACCCCTCTGTTTGGGGGACACTCCTGCCCCTAAAGGACCCCCCAATCCTGTGCCCGTCCTGATTGCCGGGGGGACAGGAGGAGAACAGGAGCCCAGCTCAAAAGGCACACGGCCGGGAAGCCCCCGCCAGAGCCGCCGGCCGTCACCGGGCCCGCGGCACGTGGCTGCCAGGCCCCTGCGCACAGAGCCCTCGCCCAGGTCCCCGCTTTGCATTAACTCCCACCTCTCCTCACCTTTCCCATGATGCACCGTCACCCGCCAGCTGCCTTCTGAGGAGCCCTCTCCTGGAGCTGCTCCCTTTGACCCGCTCAGCACAGTTCTCCACGGAGCCTCATTCTCAAACTGTATTCCGCAGGCCACTTAGTGGGTATTTTATTTATTTATTTGGGGTGGGGGGGAGCAGGGACACAAAACACAAGTGCCAAATGGGATAGAACCCAATTGCCAGCACTGCCCTGAGACGGTGCTGAGAAGCCCTGCAGCGAGACAACAAACAGGACCTCCCTGAGTCAGAGTCCCAATCGTCCGCCCTCGCTCTGGGGTGAGCAATCCGTCCGGCAGAGCAGCGGGGCCGGGGCCTTTGTTACCCGCGGCAGGAGCCGGTCCGGTGGAGCGGCCTCCTTCACCGGGAAGGGGGCCCTGTGAGCGGCTGGCCCCGGGGCAGGGCAGGGCCAGGCCTGGAGGAGGAGAGAGCAGAGGTGGAGGTGCCCTGGGCTCTCCATCCAGGAGCCCTCCCCCGAGGGTGAGGAGTGAGATTCCAGGGATGGGGGGGCTCCCGGGAGCCCTGGTTTCCCTGAGGTGAGGCATCCTGCTCCCTCCACCAGATCTGCCCTCTGCCCGCCCCTTCTGCACACAGCATACACGCCTCCCCCCTCCCCAGGGTTGTGGCCAGCGCCAGGCTCTGACCCACCAGCAGTGTGGTTCGTGGGGCCCGGCTCCAGGGTCGAAGCCCAGCTCTGGTTCCTGCCAGCGGGCACCCCTGGGCCTGGTCCCGGCACAGCGCCTGCCGCGTCAGAGCTGGCTCAGCCACACTCCGAATTGTACTCCCGTCTCTGCCAACACTGCTGACCATGACCTGTGTTGTGCAAACACACGCTCTGCACTAACAGGAAATCCCTGGATTTTCTCTCCCTGATGTCAATCTTCCCTCCCCAGCTAGATGGCAGGTGTCTGTCACTGTTGGAAGCGAGTTTGGGTCAGCGAGTCCCTGTCCTGTGGTCACCGTGGATGTCTCTCTAACCTGAGACAATCTCACCAGACCCGCCAGAGACGCCGCTGAGGTATCTGTCCCTCCCGATCACGGAGGAGAGTCCGGGGGAGCTGGGACCCCAGGCAGAGCTGCATCACAAAAGAAAACCCTTCGAAGCCTCAGGGGTCCCCTCGGGAGTCACTGCCAGTGCCCGACCCACAGGACACCCTGGGCAGGTCTCTCTTTCAGAACATTCACCGTCCTGCTGGTTCTAGGAAAACTCAGTAACTGGGAATTCACACTCAGAAAACCGCTGGGTGAGGGTGCTCGCAAAGCTTGGGAAATGTTAACAGCCCCACGTGATCAGAGAAAATCCCCTAGAGCCGTGGTTGGCAAACTCATTAGTCAGCAGAGCCAAATATCAACAGCACAACGATGGAAATTTCTTTTGAAAGCCAAATTGTTTAAACTTCAACTTCTTCTAACGCCACTTCTTCAAAACAGACTCGCCCAGGCCGTGGTATTTTGTGGAAGAGCCACACTCAAGGGGCCAAAGGGCCGCCTGTGGCTCTCGAACAGCAGTTTGCCTACCACGGCCCTAGAGGCTCCGTCTGTTATTCTTGTCACTGGAGGTGAGATTCACGGGCAGCGTCCCAGCCCCCACTAGCCTAACGGGAGGTGACCACAGCCACCTGCGCTGGCAGATGTAAACAGCGCACACACATGGAGCCCGTGTTAACTCTGTGTTGTGCTGTTTGGAATCTGCATCACTGGATGGCTCATTCCCTGGGACTTGTCCCCCCCGCTGAGAGGAGCTGAAACCTCAAAGGGAAGGAAGGGCAGTTACGGGACAGAGGCCAGGACACAAGGTCAGCGTGGACGGAGAAAGACCTTGGGCTGAAGGATCAGCTCCAGGAGAGAACGCACAGCTCTGAGCACCAGAAGCCCCTCCCATCCCCCTCCCGTTCCCCCAAAGCACTGCTCCTGATGAGGGCACTGCCCACGTGAGAGGACCCGGAGCCCCCTGTGGAGCCAGGACATGGCCGCGGGCCCTCTCTGTGTACTGGGTGCCCCCCCCACCGCCTCCTTCCGCCCCATGCTCCATGGTCTTCCTCCATCTACTCAATCTAACCTCCAAGTCGGCAATCATCTCAAAATCAGGGGAGGTTAGATTTCTTTTTTTCTCTTTCTTCTTTTGCTTTTTTTTTTTTTTTAAACTGAAGTCACTCCAGGCTTGAAAGCTGCTAGACAATGTTCAAACCCCAATTTAAAGATGTCTGAGGAGCCGCCGCCTCCCCACCCCTCCTCTGGGCCTTTCTGTGCTGGTCAAAGGGCTGGTGGGAATTTGCGGGCCTGAGACTGAACTGGGGATCAGACCGGCTTTTGTCCCAGGCCCTGTGCTTACAGCCCGAGCTAGAAACCAGCAGATGTGTTCGTTTTTTTCCAAACCAACCAAATCAAGACATTGCCGTAAAAATCAAACACTGCTCTCCAAGCCGGACTGCGGACGGGATGGTCAGCAGCGCTTTGTCTGCCACGGGCCGGGTCAGCCGAGACGGCCGGGTGAGCCGCGGCGGGCACAATTACTGGACTTCCCGAGCTGCTCTTTTGAAGCCTCTGCACTTAATGGGAAGAAAGAGAATAATCCTCTTTGCCAGCCTTTTGTGGCTCCCTCTCCATTGTTCCCGCGGAAGCCCAAAGAAACGGCAAGATTAATTTTGTCCGGGCGGCATTTGTGTAGTTTATACAGGCCCGGGCTTTGAAGCGTGGATGGTTACGTGGGAGAAAAGGCAAAAAATGCCTCTCTAATCCGAGGAAAGAAATCAAAGGGGCCGAGTCTGAGGCTCTCCAGCCTCACACAGACCGGCCCGGGCGCTGTCCCCGCCAGGCGCTCCTTTGTGCCTGAGCTCGGCGCCGGCTCAGAAGTGATGAGAGCCAGGCCGGACCGTAAAGTAAGGTGACCAGACGTCCCGCTTTTGGCGGGACAGTCCCGATTTTTAACAATTTGTCCCGAGTCCCACGGCGTTTTTAAAAAGTCCCAATTTTTGGAAAGATTTGTCCTGCGTCCCACATCCCTCAGCGTTTTAAGAAAGTCCTGATTAGGACCGGTTTGGCTCAGTGGATAGAGCGTCGGCCTGCAGACTGAAGGGTCCCGGGTTCGATTCCAGTCAAGGGCATGTGCCTTGGTTGCAGGCGCATCCCCGGTGGGGGGTGTGCAGGAGGCAGCTGATTGATGATTCTCTCTCATCGATGTTTCTAGCTCTCTATCCCTCTCTCTTCCTCTCTGTGAAAAATCAATAAAATATATTTTTTTAAAATAATTTTTAAAAAAATAAAATAAATAAAAAAATAAAAAGTCCCGATTAAAATCAGGACTTTTTTAAAACGCCGAGGGACGTGGGACAAATTGTTAAAAATCAGGACTGTCCCGCCAAAAGTGGGACGTCTGGTCACCTTACTGTAAAGAGGCAAGCCTCTTGGCCAATGGAGACTTTTCCAGAAAACCCAGGAACGTGGCCCCCCAGGCCGGGAAGGCTGTCCTGGCTCCAGGCTCTCAGTCACGTCCCATCCACGGCCTGGTCCACGGCCAGCCTTCGGGAGAGCCGTGTGCTTGATGGGCACACCACCGGGGCCCGGCTCACTCGCCGGTGAGGCGAGCGGCTGACCAAACGCTGTGAACGATCAGCTGTTCGAGATAATTCCGGGTCTGGCAATGCTGGCTCTCAATGGCCAAAGCTGGTCACCAGGAGCCACGCTACCGGACTTCTGCTATTCTGGTCACCCCCAAGGATGGCCGCTGTCGGGGGACCGGGCCAGGGTGGGGAGGTGGGGACATTTTGTGCTGAGCCAGGTGTGTGCTGCCTCCACCATGAGAAAGCCTGGCCACGGGGAACTATTTGCATCGGGTTTTTAGCCCCAACCCTGAGAACAACAACTTTCCGCCTCCTTTTGTCACCTTAGCTCCAGAACCAAGGCCAACTGTAGGCTGGGAGACCCCCATGCCTACAGAGTGTGAGGGGCAGGCAGGTCTCCCCAGGTGGGCATGGGCACAGAGCCGGGCCCCTAGTAGAGGGACCTGGGAGAAGAAAGACCCGCAGAGGGAAGGACGGCGGCTCACTGGGATGTGGGGGAGCACCCAGGGGGCCAGGCCCCCCAACCTGAGATGCCTGCGTCTAGGGCCTCCCGACCGCTCTGGCCCTGAGACTTGAGTCTGGACAGAGGCATTCCCGTCTCCCTTCTGCACAGAACCTGAGATGTGCTCAGGGACATTGCGGCCCCCACTGCCAGCTCTGAGCTGACGCCACCTCTGCCCTCCTCCCAGCCCGCCGCTGCCCCAGCCTCTGACACAGCCCCTCGCCGGTGCACACGAGGCAGGACGGATTGCAGGCCTGAGCCCATTCCTCCCCAGAGGAAGCTCCCAAATAGACACGGTTATTAAGAGCAAAATGGGAATGGGGGTTTGACCAGATTTAGGGGAAATGTGAGATCAGAATGCTAATAAAATTTGAGAAAAAGCAACTCCATATGAACCACCGAATGTTTCATACTCGGCTGAAAATGTATAGCAAATGAGGCTGTTTGCTGTTCAGCATCACAATAATGGCGTCGTACGTCCCCACAGAGAGGAGAGTGGTGATGAGTGCTCACAAAGGGAGCGCCTTCAGGCGTCCGCTCGGAGCGCAGCCATCGGCAGATGACACGGCACATCAGCCGAGGTCCACGGCAAAGAGGACTCAGAGTGTGGACCCCGAACGGGGTGGTGGGGCCGCCTTCTACCCTCAGGCACATGGACAAGCCTCATCGCCTCATTGGTTTCACTTGTCGGAAGAGAATCCCCTGACCTTCCTGCCATTGGCCGTAGGACGGCAACGAGGACCGAGTCTACGGTGCTGGCAGCACTTGGCAAACAGAGGGTGAGGGTACGAGAGAGGGCCGGCGGCCCTGGGCAGGGACCCTGCCTGTCTTTGTTCAGATGCTTTCTATTCATTTTCCCCCCTTGAGCCTGAAAACTAGCTGCTGAGTCGCACCGAGCACAGCAAGCTAGGGCAGTGGACGGGGCAGGGGGAGGGGGAAAAGGGGTACAGTTTGGCTACTTCAGACACAGCTTGCTTTCTGTCCAAGTCAGGGCTCCCCAACAGAGTCCCTGCGGCCTCAGTGAGCCCGCAGCCGTGCACAGTGCAGGGAAGAAGCCAGCAAAGGTGGGACTTGGTCCTGGTTCTCCCCCACAGAGGCCCCCGGAGAGGAGGATCCGGGACGAGGTGGACACCAAGTAGAAGCACTGCAGGAGGGACTGGGGCTCCGGCTCCGTGGGGCGGGGGACGGGGGACTACGTGTCCTTTAAAAGTTTGCAATTTCCAGACCACGTGCCATCCCTTTGGCAGCGGAAAGGGTGCAGCTAAAGCTCCGAGGAAGGTTTCTGTCCACATTCACACTGCAATTTAGTGACAAAGGAAGAAAAAGGAAGCCGGTGAGGACCAGGTTGCCATGGCATTACACGGGGAAAGCGACCGTCTTGCTCTTTTGCAGGTTGGGAAACTGAGGCACGCGGGGTAATGGCCGCTGGGTGTTGAGCACTGTGTATAGGCACAACCAAGAATGCCTGCAGCCCACAGCACTCTCCTGGGCTGCACAGCAGGGCCGCCACCTGACAGAGGAAGCCCGAGGCTCTGGGGGGAGGGGGCCTGCTCACGGCAGGGACAGGCTGGGGACAAACCAGGACTCGGACCCCAATCTTCTGGCCCCTGGGCCTCTCTCCCCCCACCAGGCCTCCTGCTCCAGAGGAGACAGACACCGTGTGACGGGCTCAGAGATTTAGAAATAAGCTCTTTCCTCAGCGGGGTTGCTGTGCACGGAAGTTTAAGCGCACTGACTGTCCTCTGAATCCCACTCCTCACTGTCAGTCCCGGAGAAATTAGCCAAGGAAACGCCTCAAAAGAAATGCTAAAAGCTTCCTTACCCCAATGTTTTTCTGGCAGGGCCAGCCGTAGTGACAAAAATTAGAAACAGCCCCAATGTCCACCAAGAAGGAGCGATGGAGAACTGCGAGGAGGAACAAGGGCGGTTTAAAAGCAGTTAAAAGCCACGGTGAAGGCCACGCGTGGGAAAGGCCATCACATAAAGAAAAAAAGCACGTGAGGCCATTTTTATAACAGCAGCTCTACAAGGTATGGACTCCCTTGTTAAGAATGTTGGAATGGAACCTAAAGAAGTGAAAGTGAAAAGTTATTGGGCTAGCACGGTAAGATTATGGATCTTAAAAAGCTTATAATTTCCTCTCATGATGTTTATGGTATTTCTGTTAAAATTCCTTGGGTTAAGACAGGGAAGAAGACGGTAGCTACATGGAGCATTTATTTAGAGACACAGACCAAACTGACGGTGCTGCGTGGCTCTCATGTTGCTTTTCTCTCCAGGTTTTGAGGCAGTTCAGCAATTGGAGAAAATTGAAAAATGTGATTTTTACTATAGCCACACACTCTTATTTTCCTCCTTGGATCCTCTCATCAGCTCCTGAGTTCACCGTTAACAACTCCACGACGGTGCCTTCTGTACTGGCTGCTTTGCTCTCATGTGAAAGCCAGGTCTGAAAAATGAACGCCTGTCTTCATTTGGTTGTTCATTTTTGAGATATATTAGTTGAATCGTATGAAATTTTGATTTTTATAGGTCCAGAATAAAGAAATATTGGAAATTTCATCTGATCAAAGGAGAACATATTAACATTAAGGTAGGATTTTTACCTTAAACCATCCTTAAAATTATTTAGAATCGTTCTATTTACTCAAAGTGCTGTCTCCTCCACCAGTTAATTTCTCTTTAAAAACCACAAACTTTGATATTCCAGTCTCTGCAGTGTTTCCCAAAGTGTGATATGTGTACCCCCAGGGGTACGGGAAGAGTTTGGTGGGGGTACGCGTTGCACTGGAGTTTGGTGGGGATATGCACTGCACCGTGCTTAGCTGCGCCTAATTCTACGTTCTCATGAGTACGAGGGGTACTCAGCGTTACGAAAATTATAGAAGGGGTGCCCATATGTCAAAAGTTTGGGAATTCCTCGGGTTAAGACAGGGAATTCCTCGGGTTAAGACACTGCTCTAGGAGTTAGATCCCAACAGCGCCACGCCAGTACCCCCCAAACAAGCCATTGATTTAATCTAATCACACAGGAACCCCCTGATTTCCTTCCTCACCAAGTGTTAACCCCTCCATAGATGTTCAGGCCCTGACACATGGAGAAGGGGGAGGCATTACTTCCCTCAGGAGCACCACCTGGGGCTTCTGGCGGAAGAGATGGCCATGGCCGTGGCCGTGGCCGTGCAGGGACTTGGTGGCCATTTTGTTTCAACTAACAAGTCAGATGCCCGGCTCAGTCCTTTCTTCACCAAACAGACTGACTGCTTGTCAGACAGACGCGTCGGCCGTCACGTAGTGCTGGTAAGAACAGCCGTGGCCAAGCCGAGAACTGTATCATGAGCTCGCCCTGCTATTCGTGCGTGGCCCGCAGTGCGTGGCCGGCGACAGCACCACAGCAGCATCTGGACAAGCTCCTAAGCCCCGGAGCCTTCCCGAGAAACGAGCGCAACACTGGGGACTCTTAAAAGTGACTCCCAATAAAAATCAAGTCTATTTTTTAAAGACAGAGATGAAACGGATGTGAAAATAAACACACCACCAGCAGGAGCTTCCCAGGACCGGGGCTGGGGGGATGGAGGCTGCAGGGGGGTCTGGACCCGGCAGGAAAAGGAGTGGCTCATGGGGCAAGCAGAGCCTGGTGACAGAGGCTGAATAAATCCCTGGCGAAAATGCCCAGGATGAGAACCCTGTCCTGGCATCGCCTACAAGCGCCCGTCAAGTCCAGCTCCCAGCAGCTGAGGCAGGGATCTGCCCCGCAAAATGCTGCCCCTTAACATCAGGCCCGCACCCATACCCGCACCGGCACCCGCACCCTAACCCACACCCGCACCCTCATCCTCACCCGCACCCTCACCCGCTGCAAAGTCTGCGTCCCGCCCTGACTCACGGGGCCGGGGCCTTGTCTCACACACCGTCCCTAACTGCGCACAGTGAGTCTTTTTCAGGCTTGTTTTCACTTTGGGGGTATCCCTACAGAGTCGGTGTTAAGCAATAGAAGTGGGAAGTCATCCTGAGACCCACAGAGCTCTCCCAGGCTCCTTGTGGGGCCTGGGCTGCTGTGAGCATGCTCAGAAACCGGAGGGAGATGGACAAAGGCCTGGGGCTGCTTCACCACACAGCCAGAGCACACCAAATCCCACCGTGGGCTTCCGTTTCCTGCTCCTGGTGCCGAACAAGGAAACAGCCACGGGTGATAGTTAGCACCACGTCCACGCTCTGCCTGTCCGTGGTGTATCTGGCACACTAGTCACTCCCTGTGTCACACTCTGCGAGGAAGGCTCTCCTCACTCCAGAGGGGAGAGGACGGAGGCCCAGAGAGGTTAAGTAAGTTGTTTAAGGTTGCACAGACACTGACCGCCTGACTCTGCACCCCATCCAGCTGCTTTCCTGCTAGCTGAGCCGACCAGGAGCCTGGAGGCTGTTTCCTGAGGCTTGTACCATGGCCGCACGGCACCCCAGACAAAGGACAGAGCCGCCC
The DNA here is from genome assembly GCA_963693515.1 of Pipistrellus nathusii. Classification (NCBI taxonomy): domain Eukaryota; kingdom Metazoa; phylum Chordata; class Mammalia; order Chiroptera; family Vespertilionidae; genus Pipistrellus; species Pipistrellus nathusii. The sequence goes on along the minus strand of OY882875.1, from coordinate 36,786,901 downwards.
AGACCCCGCGAGGCCTGGCCAGCGAGGCGGGCAGTCAGAGCACTGAGCCGAGGGCCCTGCAGGCCAACGGGCGGCCTAGCCAGGCAGTGACTTCAGTCCCCACCAGCCGCAGGCCCGGCGGTGGGCGGCCTTGGGGGCTTTCACCAGGGAGCCCTCACCCACAGACCGGGTCGCTATTTCTCTGATCCCAATGACTGGGCGTCCCGAGGAAACGCAGACAGACAGGTCCTCGGGAAGTGATGTTTTAAGGGGTCGGGTGATCACTGCACTGAGCAGGAAAGGGACCTGAGGTCAGATTCTGAGAGGAGCCTGCCCTCAGGGTGCGCAGGGCGTGTGGGAGCCTCGGCGTCCCCGGTCTCTCCTGCAGGGCCAAGGGCTCTGTGACGCACCTTGCCAGGAGCCCGTCTGTGTGTCTGTCTGTGTATCTGTCTGTCTGTGCGGAGCTGAACTCTCATGTCCCCAGCCGAGTGCACTGAGAGAGGGAGGGGGTCCCTCCAGCTCCGGCTTGGTGGGTGTGCAGGGGGCTGTGCCCCATCTTGTCTGCCGGACGGGGCTTTGTTTTCTGCTCGTGGCACCCTCAGCGCCCCAGCTTTTCTTGTCCCTTCGAATCCCCCTGTGCCCCAACCTCCCTGTGGCCGAGAGGCAGGTGCAGCGGTGACGAACCTCCCAGCAGCGCTGGGTCCCCGCCCGCCAGGACGGCGGCTCCGGGCGCCTCGGGGTGCCCTCACCCGCAGCTCCCTGTGACTCATGCCCACCCAGGCCTTTCTGAGAAGGGCTGCGATCTTACAGAAAACCCGCATGGCTCAGCCCTCGAAACCCGAGCCGGAAGTGCCAGGGCCTCCCTGCCTCCACCCTGTGCCGCCCGGGCCGAGCGAGGAGGGGTAGGGCGGCTTCCCGGTCCCCGATGTAAGCATGGCCGTCCCGTTCCTGGAGATGCCCGCGCCCGGGCCCCGGGGGGAGAGCCTGGAAGGGCCTCGCTGCGGGAACGGGGGAGGCAGGGTGTCTGTCCCTCGTGGTGGCGGCTGAGCTGTCACCTCCCGTCCCCGCGTCCTGCCCTCGGGCCTGGCCTTCCGGGGCAGCCAGAGAGCGGCCTGCGGGTGAGCCCGGAGCCTGGCGTGAGTGTGTCACGGGAGCGCTGGCCTCGGGGTGCAGGGCTGAGCCCCAGGAAGGTCAGGCCCTCCTCCCTGAGCCCCAGTTAGTTCCCAGACCATAGAGGCGGCTCATGTGGGCCCTGCCTCCGACCATGACAACCTTTCTGTTTGGCGAAGGAAGCAGGACAGGGACAGGGACCCAGCCAGGGGGTCAGCGAAGACCAGAAACTAGAACCACGTCGCAGCAGGAAGCCTGGCCTGGCCGGTGCTCCCTGATGCTCCCCGATGCCACCAGCTTCGGCTCGCCACGGGGCCTGCGCCCGGGCTCCTGGCGTCCCTCCCCGGCCCATCCCGGCCTGGCCCCCGGAGAAGCGCGCACCCCGGGCCGGCGTCAGTGGAGGCCGTGAAGCTGCTACATCAGCTGGCCTCCTTCTCCCTCTCCTCCGGTCCCCCCCCCCTCCACACACACACACACACACACTCCGCTGCCCGTTGTTTTCGGAAGGACGGGGTATGGAGGAGACGCCGGGTCCTCCCAGCCCCTGGGGTCCCCCCCCCACAGCCACAGACGTTCTCAAAGGCCTGGCCCCGCTGTGCACCTTACCTGCCCCTGGGAGCTGGGCCTGTAGGATGGCCACGGTCACGAGCGCCGCCCACTTCATGCTGTCCGTCCGTCCGTCCGGGATGTGCCGGGACGAGGGGCAGGGCAGGACGCGCAGACAAAGGGAACGGGAGCCAGCTCCGGGGTGGCCAGCTCAGGAAGTGGAGGACGAGGCCTCTGAGAGGCAGCACCTGCCAGCAGCAAGGCTCACACCCCCTCGCTCACAGGCAGGAAGCTCTGGAGGTTTGAGGGTTTGGGGTGTGTGTCTGCCTGCTGCCTGCCTGCCTGCCTGAGTTCTGCTCTTCCCCTCATGGTGCCATTGTTTCATTTTCCTCCCCCCTCACCCCCAATTTCAGTCTCATTTTCATCTAATTCCTACCTTGATGGTGACGTTGGTCTGATGCATGGAGGAGCACGCTGGCTCCCTAGACTTGATGTGATGGTGGGTGAGATGAGGGCTCTGCTTCCGAGTCAGGCTGACTGAGGAGACAGACCGCCTGCCCGTTCACGCCGTCTCTGCTGCCTGCGTGCTGTGTGGCTTTGGGTAAGTCACTCAACATCTCCGGGCTACGGTGTCCTTACCTATAAAGGACTCTGATGGAGTAGGTCTGAGCTTGCAGTTCTGAACTTGGCCTGAATCTGGAGCTTTCATACATGCTGGTGGGGGTGTCAAATGGCACAGCCGTCTTGGAGAGCAGTTTGGCCGGTTCTTAAAAAGTTAAACACATCCTCCGTATGATCCAGCTACCCACTCCTATCTACCCAAAACAAAAAGAAATATATGTCCATATATAGTCACCGCAGCACTGGCCAGTATGGCTCTGTGGATAGAGTGTAGGCCTGTGGACTGAAAGGTCCTGGGTTCGATTCTGGTCAAGGGCATATGCCCAGGTTGCAGGCTCAATCCCAAGTAGAAGGTGTACAAGAAGCAGCTGATGAATGATTCTCTCTCATCATTGATGTTTCTATCTCTCTCTCCCTCTCCCTTTCTCTCTGAAATAAATCTATATACACTAAGTGGCCAGATTATGATGATCTCTGAACACATAATAATCTGGCCACTCAGTGTATATCCTATATAATAAAAGGCTAATATGCAAATTGTCCCCTCTACCAGAAGTACGACCAGCAGGCAGGCCAGCCAACGGCCCATGTCCCTTCCCCCTGTCCAGGCTGCCGGACACCACCCATGCATGAATTAATGCACTGGGCCAGATTGTTATGTGTTCAGAGATCATAATAATCTGGCCACTCAGTGTATATAAAAGCCTAAGTGACCATTTGACCGGTAGCTATGATACACATTGACCACCAGGGGCAGATGCTCAATGCACAGGCATGGAAACATGGAGCAGACTGGTGAATCTCGGAGGGAAGGGGGGAAGGGGGAGGGCAAGAAGAGATTAACTAAAGACCTTATATGCACTCTAGAGACCCTGTGCACAGATTCGTGCACCGGTGGGATCCCTCAGCCTAACCTGTGGGGATCGGGCCGAATCTGTGAATCAGGCCTCTAGTAAAAATATATTTTTAAAAAAGAGTCACAACAGCTCAAACTGGTGGTTTCCACCAGTAACAGCTCCAAACTGGAAACCACAAAATATTTGTCAGCAGATGTGGATGAAAGGTCTATGTGTATACATTTTTGAGAAAATTCAACCTATGGGTTACCAATTGCTATTTGAAGCAAAGGAAAGTAAATCAACTAGTATTCACTGGGTTTTTATTGTTATCTATTTTTTAAAATAGTTTTAAAATTGATTTTTAGAGAGAGAGGAAGAGAGAGGGAGAGAGAAACATCGATTGACTGCCTCGAGGCATGTACCCCAACTGGGAATTAAACCAGCAACCCCTTTGGGGCATGGGCTGACGCCCCACCAGCTGAGCCACATGGGTTTTTGGGTTTTTCGATGCCAAAGTCACCAGTGACCTAAAGCCATGCCACTCTTACCTATCGGATCTGGGCACTCCCACACCTGCTTGCAGGACTAAGTGGTAGAAATTCTCAGGAGCAGTTTGCAACGTGTACCACCTGCTTTTCCCCGTGGCTGGGACTCTCTCTGAGGAAATAAACACGGGTGTGGAATACGGTGGATGTATAAATGTCCTGTCTCTTCAACAGGGAAAAACCGGAAGTGACTTATATGTGCCCACGCCGGGGCGTGGTGACAGCACTGAGCTGGGCCTGCCATGTCCCTCCCATTGACGGAGCTCCTCTGATGCCCCCGCTCCCTGTGGTTCTGACGGGAATGAGCTGAACCCTGAGCTGCAGGGGAGGACCCGGGACCCAGGCTGCACCAGGGAGTGCACCCCACTACCAGACACAGTGGCCACTCAGGAATGGCGCCCTCCGGGCTGGGAAGGATCCCGCCTCTTCGCTCTAAGATTGCTGACTGCGAGTAGAACCAGCTCGGCCAGAAGAGGACCAGGTTGGGAAGATGTGAGGTCAGTGAATCAAAGGGCTTTGACCAGGGCGTCTGTCACTAGCACCAGAGGCTAATATAGGCCATTGTTGACCTGATGTCATATTCTGCAGCCACCAAGCCATCCTTGCGGGTTCCAGTATCATAAGCTTATGACTAAGTGAAAGAAGTGAGATACACGATCAGTCATCTTATTATTCAATGTTATATTTAAGCATTTCTTGGAAGTAAGGATTGGAAGAAAACACATAAAAATGTTAGCAGCTATGCTGGCTGGTGAGGTGGTCATGTTAAACTTTTAAAGTTTTCCATATTTTTCACACCTCTTACAATAAATACTAAGGGAAAACTAAGAAAAAGGTGATGTTTTACTGGTTGGTTTATTTGTCCCTTCATTCCTGACAGGACTTAAGTTAGAACTGTCTTCTCAGAGCACCTGACTCTGAAGTGATGGTATGGCATTTCCCTAAAGAATACTGACACACCAGCCGGACAGAGCACAGTGGTTCCTGTGCTCAGTGCAAAGCTGAGACACGCCCCTCCTCCGCCACTGGGTCTCCGTCTGGGTATCGCTGAGGGAAGCGTGACAGGAGCAAGGTGGTCAGGGTGTCAGTGCTTTGGGCCTGGGCCTGCCCCTCTCACAGGGAGTTTCTCTCCCCCCCCCCCCCCACACACACACGGACCTGGGATGAATAAGCCATTGTCACTGGCTGTTAGCAGCACAAGGCACTTCGCCACTCCCGCTTTCTACTTTTGATTTTCTTTTTTCATGATCAGAACCTGCCTTGCCCTCTGGGCCAAAGGCTGCCCCGGCCCAGACACTCATGCCCTTACGGGTTGAGGCCAGGGCTCTGTCCCTCTCCTATAGGACGTGGGGTGCAAGGAGACCCGGAGCACGTGGCATGGAGGGAGGGAACGTGAGACCAGGCGTCGCCTCCTGTCTCTGTGGAGCTGCCTTTGCCCCAGTGTCTTCACCATCCAGGGTCTCCCTAGCCACAGCTGGCTACCCAAAGAGTGGTCTGCAGTGCCCCCTGGTGGTCAATCCCTGGAACATATTCTGCCCATTCAACCTGTACCACCTGCTGTGTCCCAGAGGCTGTCTTTTCTGTGATAACAAGCATGTTCTTACATGGCACCGAGTGGCGAAGACACAACTCCCACTGAGCGGGTAGAGGGGAAAACTAGGTAGGTGCCTCAAACTAATTCCACCACAAGCCCGTGTCTGCACCAAGGCCCTGGGTCAGGCCCTGACCAAGGCTGCGTTCCGCCCCACCCCCAATTCTAGGACACCAGGGCTGTGCACCCAAGGAAGAGGGTTAAGGATTCCCTTGCAGCGCTGGAGCAGTGTTTGACTCAACAGCACGCTCAAATAAAGGCACGGAGGATCGGCAGTGGCCAGTGAGTGAGGAACAGGAGCATCTCAAGAAAATGAATCCAGCCCAGCCGGTGTGGCTCAGTGGTTGATCGTCAACCTATGAACCAGGAGGTCACAGTTTGATTCCCTGTCAGGGCACAGGCCCCGGATGCAGGCTCCATCCCCAGTGGGGGGTGTGCAAGAGGCAGCCGATCAATGATTCTCTCTCATCACTGATGTTTCTCTCTCTCTCCCTCTACTTCCTCTCTGAAATCAATAATATATATATAAAGAAAATGAATCCAACTCATGTCATTAAAATAATGCTTTTAATTATTGATACTCTGAATAAGAAACCCATTTTCCCAAATATAATGTAAATCATTTTTCTTTTTTTCATCCTTTTCTTCCCCAGAGGCTGTGCTGGGTTTCGGGTAAGTTCATTTGTTGTCTTCGAACGTAAAGAGGCACACCTGAGCCACTGAGGGGTCTGCAGTGATTCCTGGCACGCCTCCATGGGGGATCTCGTCTCGTCTTCTGAAACCATGTATATAAGTAAAACCATAAATTTAAATGTCTCAAATTTAGCAACCTCCTTTTTCCAAGAAATTCAGTAGCAGATCTACGTGCTGCTGTAACCAGGCTGATCTCCGGGACATTCTCCAGAGAAACCCGAAGCCCTTGGATTCATGGGAAACATCCTAGGAACTTCACCGCGTGGTTCAATTCGCCAGATTCCGCTTCACCTAACCAGAAGGAGAGAGGACGAAGGATTATTTCATTAAGTGAGATGACATCTTACAAGTTCATTCATTCTAGGCAAAGACTAGAGAAACTTCCAACAGTTTAAGGCTCTGAGCTAACTTCTGCCACTCCAGCGTGGTGAGCAGCGCCTGAGACTCTGGAGTTCGGTGTCCAGGAGCCTAGGAATCTTCATGCCAGCCATCACCCTCTTGTGCAAGGCTGATGTGCCCACGTGCATGGACCCAGCGCCCTTCAGGCTGGGTGTCTCCGCTCAGAATGTCTGAAGGTTTAAAAGACAGGCACAGTTGAGGACAGAGGGTCCTGAACATGAGGGCAGAGGAGCGCTAACCAGCCATGCCTGATGGTGCTGAGTCCAGCTGGGACCCTTTTCCTGCTGCAGCCAGGACCACGGTTATCCGGAACTCCACCTCCCGGCATGGGAGGCCGGGCAGGTTGGTAATCCGTGACCTCCCCTTACCTGTCCTGCTAGGTATGATGCCTGGTATGAGGCCTGGTGCTCAGACTTAACCCTGTGTGGAGGCAACTGGGATCTTATGGGAACTGCTCGTCGAGGGTGTCAGCAAGCACCTCTGTCAACATCAGACCTCCATTCCCTGTCAGATGTGCCTGGCATCTGACCCAGCAGCCCCGTGAGGCAGACCGACCTCCAAACCTCAAAGGACGCCTCTGAGAGCAGCAGAGTCTAGGGTGCAGGCGGCTTCTCAGTGTTTGGAGAAGTCACATCCTCCAAGTCTGATCTGGGCAGACGCCATGGGGCAGAAGCTCCTGCAGGCCCCTGGAAGGGTCCCTAAGAATGTGCAGCCCCTACGGTTATCACTGTCCACTCCCCGGACTGGAGGACAGTACTGGTGGCAATCCGAGTGGGCGGCATGGGGGCAGGGCCCTCCCAGGCCCGCGTCCTGCCTCAGAAGGGCCACACTCTGGCACGTCTTTGGTCTCATCTTATCTCTCAGCTGCAGGAAGGCCACTCGCCTGTGCAGTGAAGAGGGAACCTTGGGTGTGTCTCACTCAGCATGGAGACTTAGAAAAAAACATTCGAATTTTTTATTAAAGTGAGCATTGCCCCTGGGTGTGTTACTCATACAAAGACGAGAGGCCAGGTGCACAGATTCGTGCACAGGTGGGGTCCCTTGGCCTGGCCTGCTGGGATCGGGCCAAAACTGGCTCTCCAACATCCCCTAAGGGGTCCCAGATTGCAAGAGGGTGGTTCTCGGGTGACACATTCTGGAATCGGGCTCCCTCCTCTCTGGTTCTGGGTACCTCACCCAAGAACCGCAGCTGCCAAGTCACCACAGCTTGGCAGCTCCTGCATTAAGTGTTTGCCCCCTGGTGGTCAGTGTGCATCATAGCTACTGGCTGGTCAGCCAGTCACTAGACTTTTATGTATATAACTGTACTGCAGAGATCCTTATGTCCTGTGACCATCCCCTTTAACCTTGAAGAGTGGGCCTGTCATTGACTGACCGTCCTCCTGGGTACCGTATTGCCCGGTGGCACACCATAATGGGCCTCTGTGTCCCTATAAAGTGAGGTGGCGTTACCAGCCCCAAACCTGCCTGAGCCCCTTCTCCCCCAGGCACGTGGACCCTTTTCAAACAAGCAGCTGAGAATCTGTGTCTCAGATGACCAGGCTGGCAAGTCGCCAGCATTTACGAGCCGCCTGCTCTGTGCCATGCATCGTCCTAGGCTGTGTTTAAGATTTTAAAGGGTTAAAAATAAAAGCTGAGCGCTGCTGCGAAGAAATGTACAATCGTGATGGGATGTAACAGTCCGAGGTGGACCTGGCTTACGTGGAATAAGATAAAACACATAGAGCTGTGAGCAGAAGCCCGAACGTGAGCTACACCTACCAGCTTCGTATCCCCACCCTCGCCTCTGCCAACAGCAGCCCGTCATGTCGTCATCGCAAGGAGAACCTGCATCAGGAGTGACACTGGAGCAGGAGCTGGCCGGCCACCAGGGGGCGACCCAAGGGTCAGCATGGCATCAAGGTAGGAAGGCAGTGCTGCTCCCCATCTCACAGATGAGGGACTGAGTTACCTAATCCATAGGTCACACTCACAGGTCACGGTGAGAGCAATGAGCTGATACATATAAACAACCCAGACTGCACCCGGCAGGCAAGAGCAGCTCAGCACACACTGGGTGCTGTTGTGACTGTGGTTGCATCACTGCCCGTGAGGCCATGCTGATGCAGGGATGCCGTGTACCTGGGAAAAGATCGGTCCCTTATCTTCCTTCATTCGACCCCTGACCACACCTCCTCAGGTCCTGCTCTCCTCCCTCCTTCTCTCCCAGGGCCTGTGCTCTCAGCCTCCTCCGCTCTGGTGCCCACTGGCTGGCAGGGGGACCCACACGGCCCACAGGCACCCGCAGGCCTGAGGGCTGCTGGGCATGGGGCCATGTGCTCAGACGTGGGTGGGGTCACTCAGTCCGGAGGCACCTCAGTCTGAGTCTCATGAGAAAAGGTGATCCCGGGTCAGAACTGGCTCTTCCAGAGCCCACAGCACAGCCTCAGTCGGGTCTGGCCTGTAGGCGGAGTTCAGGGAGCCGGGAACTGGGGTGGAAGAAAAAGCTCTCCGTTCCATTCGGCTCTGACTGAAGTTTCTCATCTCCTTCGATGAGGAATGTAGGCAGCAAACCACTTGGTGACAGTGCCCCTGTGCCTGTTAGAAACACAGACGCTCTCATGTCACATCAGAGGTCCTGCAGATGCCGTAACATGTTACTGAACGTGCCAACATATCACTGTACCACAATTACAAGACATATTTTTATGAACGGACTTCAATATAGTCGTTTTCTTTGTAATCCTATGTATGTGATGCAGTACAAAAATACTAGTGAGTGTGGCCACAGGCCTACCAAGCTGCCAAAGGAGCCACCCCCTGGCGTAGGACCCCGGGCGAGGGCTTCGAAATAAGGGGCACGAGGGGTGAACACACACCTACTGAAATGTGACATTGTAGTATTGCTCGGGCGTCACGACTTTGGGCCCGCCGAAGTAGTCCAGGACCCAGATGTTGGTGATGTTCAGCTTGGCGAAGAACCAGTCGTGGCTGGCAGGCCAGTCTTTCATCTCGGGGTGCCGAATGAACATCGACTGCTTTGCGATGTCCATCTCGGTCTCATTCACCTGAAAGACAGTGAAGTGACCATGCTAACAGCCGGGACAGTCTTCTCGTCTGTTAACAATGTGATTCCAGCATTCCACACATCCTGTGTTTAGTTACAGATCCTGACTTTTGTACTGTTTGTTTTTTAATTAATTTCTTTATTGATTAATAAATTAATTGATTGATCACATATTTGTCCTCAACCCCCCATTCCAATCCCCCACCACCCCCCAACTCGTGCCCCCACCCCCCTATTGTCCTTGACCACTGGTTAGGCTCATATGTGCATATGTGTGCACATAAGTCCTTTAGTTGATCTCTCCCTTTTATGTACTGTAGTTTGTTTTTTTTTAAATAAAGATATAATCCTATTTAATAAAAGCCTAATATGCTAAGTGTACGGTAGTCTGGTCGGCTGTTCAACCAATCGAAGCGTAGTATGTTAATAATATGCTAAGGCTGCTCAACTGCTTGCTATGATGTGACCTGACCACCAGGGGGCAAATGCACCGACTGGTAGGTTAGCTTGCTGCTAAGATCCAGCAGATCAGGACCGGCTGAGATCGGCCGGACATGCCCTAGAGCCTTCCCATGGACCTTCTCTGGCCCCGATCATGCATCATGTGGTCCCTCGGCCTGGCCTGTGCCTTTTCACAATCAGGGGCCCTAGGGGGGGATGTCAGAGAGTTGGTTTCAACCTAATCCCCTAAGGCCAGGCCGTGAGACCCCACCAGTGCATGGATCTGTGCACCAGGCCTCTAGTTCAAAATTAAGACAAGAATAAACTGTGACTGTAAAGTGACTTTGGCCACCCCTGTATAGATTGTGAAATGATTACCACAGTGAGTTTGGTTAGCATCCATTGCCACACATACTTACAAAAATGCTTTTGTCTTCTCTTTCTTTCTTTCTTTCTTTCTTTTTTTTTTTTTTTTTTTTTTTTTTGTGTGTGTGTGTGTGTGTGTGTGTGTGTGTGTGTGTGTGTGTGTGATGAGACCTTTAGGGTCCACTGTACATCCTGACCATAAACATAAGGAAACAAGAAAGCATAAAGGAAGCTTGGGTAATGCAGACAGCAATGAAGAGCTTGCATGGAGATGAGAATGGGTGTGGACATGGGACCAGTGCAGGCCCGTTTTCATTGCTAACGGTCATTTTGAGCTGATAGAGGGCTGGTGTGAGGCACTAGCATGAATTGTGCCTGTGGCCTATGACATATTCCATTAGCTCACTCGCCCCGGGACAAATCCGTGGGAAACATGAGCTGCAGGTACGCAAAGGTGAGTCTTTAGGAGACACAGGGGGTCAGGAGCACTTGCTGCCCTGCCCCTTCCTCCTGCCTGTGATGGGCACGCAGACCCAGAGATGCCTCCACGGAACTTCAGGACCATAAACAGAACCGGGCCGAGAAACCCGGTCAGCAAGGTCCAGAAGCGATCTGAGGGCTGGACCATCAGTCAGTGCTCGTGACACCTTCCCTCTGTGCTTCCCATGGTGTTACTGAACCGCCTCCCTCCAGCACCCACCGCTCACTGTCAGCATGTAACGCGGGTCTCGGTAATGGGTTCTTCCCTTCTAACCTACGCAGGACGCTCTCTGCTGTAAGCCACCGTCACCGGGTGGAGACAGGCAGGGCGCGTGCTGTCCGGTGTACTACACGCAGGAGAGTGAGCTTGGGCTGAGATGTTCCTTACTTAGGGGCTTCCCAGCTATTAGATCTGTCTGACCTCAAGAAATACTTCCGTCTGCTCCTGAGTGTCTGATTGAACACCTGTGTGAAAGCAACTGATGAAGTCTTTGGCTGCTTGTGAAATGACGTCATATTCTAACTCTGCGGCTCAACTACAAGCCAGCTTCACTTTACCTCCAGTGGTCCCTCCTTCGTTGTTAATAAGATGACGCCCTCCTAAAGCCAGGCTGTTCCCGCAGCAACTACATACCTTGGTGACAGTCCCTGCCAGGATGGTGTGAGCACAGAGCGGGTTTTGGGGGTCAAATCCATTTTTCCTGCAGAAGTTAGTCTGCGCCAAAGACAAGGTGAGCGTAGCGTACGGATTCTCCTGGAGAGAGAAAGAAGACCCTCTGGTGAAACACGGTGTGTGTCTGGAGAGGCACTCAGTCTCACATCGTGCACACACACACCATCCCCGGGGCTCGACCACTGTTCCTCCACAAAACAACGGGCTGTGAACACCATCTCTCACCCCGACGATGTCTATTGGAATAGAGAAGAATCTCTTTTTAAATATATTTTATTGATTTTTTACAGAGAGGAAGAGAGAGGGATAGAGAGCTAGAAACATCGATGAGAGAGAAACATGGATCAGCTGACTCCTGCACACCTCCTACTGGGGATGTGCCCAAAACCAAGGTACATGCTCTTGACTGGAATTGAACCTGGGACCCTTCAGTCCGCAGGCTGATGCTCTATCCACTGAGCCAAACCAGTTAGGGCAAGAATAATCTTGACCCTCTCTCCAAAAGGGGGGAAGGGCACTCACATTTTAAATTCAACTGACTCAGAGCCTGAGCCAGTTTGGCTCAGTGGACAGAGAGCCTGAAGGGTCCCAGGTTCAATTCCGGTCGAGGGCACGTGCAGGCTCCTCCCTGGCCCTGGCCCTGGTTGGGGCAAGTGCAAGAGGCAACCAACCAATGTGTCTCTCTCACATCAGTATTTCTCTCTGTCTTTCCCTCTCTAAAAATCAATGGAAAAATATCCTCAGGTGAGGGTTAAAAAAAACTGACTCAATTATTTTAACACTTCTTAAACTCTTAACTTGTCCCATATTCACCAGAGAAGTTATTATCACAGTACCACCCAAGCACAAGGCTGCTCTATACCGTCAACAGGTCTCAGAGGGTTAGAGGCTAACGTGAAGCTAGTGCAAAAAAGCATGTTGCTCAACTAGCACTTCCACAGCTGCAGCAGGAAAGAGGCTGAGTCATGCTTCTTGGTGATCTCGTGCTGGCAGATGCAGACACGGGATTTCAAAAACAGAAGTTTGTTCTTGCTCTGACAGCAAGAGAACGCTTGGATTCAGAAGCTGAGGCAAGCAATATTCCTAGTTCTTTCTGATTAGAATCAGCTTCCCCAAAGGCACTGCTGACAGGCACAGCCATGTTCACAGGCTGTGTTTTAGACGGCTGAGCTCTCTGAAGGCAAAGGGTCTTGAGCAGCAAATTCTGCCATGTCATGGTGACCCATCAAAGCAGTCAGTCAGAGGAGATCTCCTTGAAACCATTTAGCCAAACAGTTGCGTCTATACTTTCTCAGACAAGGCACCCAGGAAAGGCAGAGAAAGAGAGGGCGTGGACTGGGACATGGTCTCCCCTCCTGTGAGTTTACAGTCTGGCTGAAAAGTCAGACGTAAACAAAACTTAAATACTGCAAAACAAAGATACAGAAGACTTCATAAGGCAGCACGTAACTAATTGTCAAGTGACGGTACAGTTAAGCGGTTTTCAAGTTCAGTGTAAGGAACCGTGAGCAGGGCCTGGGGTGACTCAGCAGCTTTGTAAGGTATTCAAAACCAGGGACCTGAGTCTGCAAAGAGACAGAGCTGGGAATGTGTACGAGGTGGCTGAGAGCAGTGAGGAAGGAGTGGCTTTCTGAGGGGAGCAGGTGGGGGAGGACGGTTCAAGGCCAGCTCAGGAGTCACGGTCACGGTGGTCTTTTGTAGGCTGGCATTGGGTGGGGATTTTTAGAATGCTGATTTCTGGGCTCATGCATTCATTTCATAGTGGTTCATTTTTTTTTTTTTAATCCTCTCCCGAGAATATGTCTATTGGTATAAAAATATATTTTATTGCTTTTTTAGAGAGGGAGAGAGGGGATAGAGTTAGAAACATCGATCAGCTGCCTCTTGCACACCTCCCACTGGGGATGCGCCCGCAAGCAAAGGTACATGGCTTTGACCAGGATCAAACCTGGGACCCTTCCGTCTGCAGGAGGACGCTCTATCCACTGAGCCAAACTAGCTAGGGCCTATTTATTGATTTTAGAGAGGAAGAGATGGAGAGAGAAACATCTTGTATGAGCCCTAACGTACCAGAAACCTAGGTATGTGCCCCGATGGGAGATGGTGTACAGGATGACGCTCCAACCAACTGAGCCACCCTGGCTAGGGCAGGGACATGCATTTTAAACAAACACCCAGGTTGATCGTAAGCTTCAGATGTGAAGGTTTCCGAACAGAAGGCAATCCCAAGTGGCCATGTCAGCCTGGTGGACAGGGTGGACAGGAGCAGACAGAGGTCAGAGCAGGAGGACAGGCAGAAATGGTAAACCAATCCTGGCTGGTTAATGGTGGGACCCGAGTCAGACTAACTCTGACGCGGCCTTGCGTTTTCGCTCCGCTGTGGAAACCTGCAATCCTGGGCCGGGTCTGTCTCTTCCAGACCAGCCAGGCCTGGCTGAGCCCCCGCCTCTGAGCCTCTCTTCCTCCCAAGTTTGAACACACCATGTACAGCGGTGGTTCTCAACACCTCCCCCATCAGAAGCAGCGGGACGGGAGGGGAGTGTTTTTAGTGAAATGTATTTTAATTAAATGCCTTGTAGAGTGTTGGCTCGCAGACTGAAGGGTCCTAGGTTTGATTCAGATCAAGGGCTCCGATTAAGGGCACATATCTGGGTTGCAGGCTCGATCTTGAGCCCCCATCAAGATGTGTGTCTCTCTCACATCAATGTTTCTCTCTCCCTCTCCCACTCTCTCTACAAATCAATGGGGAAATATCCTTGGGTGAGGATTTTTAAAAAAATGCCTTGGCATCGTGTTTAAAAGTCCTCCCAGGTGATTGCATTTGCAGCCCAGGTTGAGCCCCATGACGGAGTGGAATGAGCCTGCTTAGAGCACACGCTCGGGAGCAGAGAGGGCTGGGACTAAGATGGAGAAGGCGGGGCGGGGGTGGGGGTGCCTGGGCTAAGGAGGCAACTGCTTGTTTTTGCTCAGACAGTGCGGCTCCCACTGTCACCTCATCTTCCAATTTTTCAAGAAGTTACAAGTTTAGACTTTTAACTGAAATCTAAATTTTTTAATGATGGAACTAACTCAATTTTATTTTAAAAACAAAACAGAACCTTGTGTGGGCGAAGGAAAACTGGTTGGTGAACATACTCAGCCCACAGTATTGCAAAGGGGATGGACCTGGGGTGGAATTCCTGTCTGGCCACTGGCTTTGGGAAAGTTACCTAACCACCTAAGCCTCAAAATAAAAACAGTAACACCTCCTCAAGAAGCTATTAAGAGATAAGGACTTTCCGGAACTGGTTTAGCTCAGTGGACAGAGTGTCAGCCTGTGGATTGGAAGGTCCCAGGTTCGATTCCAGCCAAATGGCATGTGTCATGGTTGCGGGAGCGTCCCCAGGGGGTGAGGGTGGGGGGGGGGGGGGGTGCAGGAGGCAGCTGACCAATGATTCTCTCTCATCAATGTTTCTAACTCTCTATCTCTCTTTCTTCCTCTCTGTAAAAATTCAATAAGATATATATATATTTTTAAAAAGAGATAAGGACTGGAAAGTGGTGGTCCCCCTGGTGCATAGTGGGTGCTCAATCAAATATCACTTTCTTTCATCTTATCTTTACAACTTCGTTATCTTTTCCCAGTTCATCTCAAATCTGGGATCTTTGTCAAAACACCCTCTACCAAATCGAGCTTCAATGGGAGACTGTGTGGCTCTAGCATCTCCAGCTGCACGTCCGACACCTCTCTTGGGAGGGCAGGCGTCCCCCCTAGTTGTAAACCCGGCCTTGCCTCTAAAAGGTGGGCAACGGGCGAGGGGGGCGGATTTCCCATCAGTTCTGCTCCCTCCGCTGAGGCAGCCTATAGGTTGCTACAACCCCATTCCTGTCCACAGGTTGGACGCCAGCTTCTCGGTGCAGACGGATGCGCTGAACTTCCCAACAGCCTCAGCGCCCTGTGGAGCTCTCCCTGTGGAGCTGAGTCAGGGATGGTTGCCCGGGTCGGTCCCCCCACCATCACCACCACCTGGGCGGGTGCAGTGACGGTGGAAAGCTCACCTGCAGGTTGCCCACCAGCTGCTGCATGGGGCTCAGGTAGAAGTAGGGCACGCCGCTGCCCGCGCCCGGGGGCCCATCGCTGAGCGACAGGACGTCGGCGAAGGCCCAGCCGCGCACGGGCTCCTGCGCGGAGACGGTGGCCAGCGCGCCCCAGTCGCAGACGTGCGTCACGAAGCGGGCCACGCGCGCCGCGTCCTCGCGGGGCGGCAGCGGCGGCAGCCGCCCGGCGGCGTCCCAGTCCCCGTGGCCCCGGCCGCCTCGGCCCCGCGCCGGTGCCACCAGCAGCGCCAGCAGGGCCGCCAGCGCCGGCGCCAGCAGGGCGAAGAGCAGCGCGCGCGCGGACCCGCGGGCAGGCCCGGCCATGGCGGCGACTCCAGCGACAGTGCGGCCCGCGCCCTCTAGGCCCCGTGTCAACCCTGTCGGGGCCACGCCCACCGCGGGGCAGGTCACGCCCCTTTCGAGAGGAGCCAATCGGGGCCGAGGGAGAAGGGGGCTGGTCCCTGGTCGCCCAGCAACCGGCGGGCTTGGTCTGTCAGTCTTCCCCAAGCCCCGCCCGCCTATCTGTAAAGATTGGGAAAGGATCCCCCCCAGGTGGGAAGTTGTTTTGTTTGACACTGGAGAACCCCGGGCTCAAAAAAATGAAGCAACTTGCCTAAAGCCGCCCTCTGGGACAGGACTTTGTCCGCCCCTCACGTGTACACACACACACACACACACACACACACACACACACACAGACACACACACACACACACACACACACACACACACACGAGTGCATACATAGACCCGGGCTCCTTCCTGGAGGACCTTTGGATCGGGGATCTTTGCCCTCCGAGAGGAAATGCTGCATTTTCTACACAAGTTTCCCTTTTCTGTCCGCTTCCCTGTCTGCACCAAAACGCAGCAAGGTGCCAGGGATAAGGAACAGGGCGCAAAGTTGAGGACCTATACACCAGTCCTAGCTTCTCTCGGACGGTATTCTGTGCGCGAATTTGAACTCATCCAAACCATGTGGGGACCTGTTAAGTCGTCAGGCTTGGGGGTCAATGCTTTCACAAATGCCTTGCCCTACTGACTCTCCTCACCCCACATAAATACCATTTCCTTCGCTCCTCCCAACAAGGTCCTTTCCATTCAGGGGTGCCCCCTCCTCCTGGTGTTCTGGGGAGGTCTGAGCTCATACCACCTGACCTCATCCTTTATACTTGTGAGCTTTGTCTACGTCCTCAGAGTGAGTTCTAATCTTTTGGCCTCAAGACCCCACTTTAGTCGTCATGTATGCTGCCCCTGTGCCATGCTGGAACGTGTCAGCTGGCAGTTCTGGCTCTGGCCCTGGAGGCTGTTATTCTACAAGGTGAAGTCATGTCACCCAGCAGCTAGGGCCAGTCATGTGAGCAAAGGTGGGCCACAGGTGTGTGAGTCAGAGTCTTCACTTCCTGTTGTTGTGGGGTCGAACCCTGGAATCAAAAATAAGACCACCGGAGGCTGCTAATTGATTAGAAAAAGGCAGGCAAGGATTTATTGAACTGGCCAGGATGACTGTAAGAGCACCACACGCAGGTGGAGTCCACACTCACAACCGCACCGTTTCAGGTGTAAGCAGTCCTTTGAAGGTCTAAACCACAAAATTTTTCCTTTGTCCTAAATTCTAAATGCTGGGAACAGTCCACAAGGTCGTTCCCAGCCACATCCTGCTGCACGTAGGAATGTGGACCTATCTTGCAAAAGCAGATAGTACAGAAGCAGAACTGAGCAAAGTTACTCTCTAAAGGTTATCTGCAGTTTCAACTCCTGGAGCTACTGAGTCAATGGGAATCAGTCTCCTGTGGTCCTGGTCCACAGGCACAGGAAAGTTCCCTTTGTGAGTTTCCAGGTCTCAGTCTGGAAGCTGAGGTAACTACCCTATTGTTTAAGCAAGTAAGTGCGTGCAGAAGCCAGAATAGCAGGGTTAAAGCTCAAACAGCAGTTTTTACCTAAGTATGGTTGCTACCATACTTCACTGTCTCCAACTCAGCTCCCTCTAAGCAGCCCAGGTCCCCAGGTTCCCGGGTCGGAACTTGAGTACAAGAACAAGCTATCTGTTCTGGAGGCCCGGATGTCATACCCACGGCTTTCACATTCAGGTCAAGGGGTTGTGAGCAGCGTCAAGCTAGATGGAATGCTACGTGGGATAAATTTCAGAGCAGGAAAATCAGATGTATCATTTTCAAAACAAATACTCCATCCAGTGTGAGTGCCTGCCAGTGACGAATAGTTCCTCCTAGACCTGTGAAGGGAAAAACTTGTCTGTGATTTCAGAGTTGGAGTCCCAACCCCGTTCCACCACTGTCCAGCGGTGTGGCCCTGGGGCTTTCGCTTCACCTTTGTGGGCCTGTTTTTTCATCTATAGTAAAAGGAGGAGTTGGGTTAGACAATCTGACATCTCTTCTGGCTCTAGATTCTATATTTTCTATTAACATGCCTTTTGTAAGTTTCATAGTTGGAATAATTTGTTTGTAAGAGCATAAAAAATTATTATTTGTTGTTTATTGCTCTACCACTTAGTGCTGGTGGATAAAATCACATCAGGTACCCTACTACACTGCATCACAAAACAGTGCCCGGGCTTGGTCTCCTGCATCAGAGCAGGACAAGTCGCTCTTTTGGAGGCAGAAATAGAATATTGGGATCTAGCTATAATTATAAGAAATATTACTCATGCTCTGTTAACCGGGATTGTTTTGTTCTGGTTAAAGAAAGCACATTCTAAGCTGGCTGGGAGTTGTTCGCCACCAGGACTGGGAGTCAGCCTTGGACCTGGGAGTCTACCTTGGAATGCCTTCCATTCTTATTGAAGAGCTATGCCTATTATCATGGAAAGATTGTTGCCCAAACAATGGAGTCCCACCCCAACCCCATTGTCTATTTCTGCACCATAATACCTATCTTGCATACCCATTCTTAATCCTTTTGCCTACTTCCCCATGTAATCTTATACCCAATATAAGCAGCTGGCTTATAGGATCTTCCCTTCCACCCCCAAGCAGATCTTTGCGGATGACCTGCTGCCTGCAGGATTGGAGTAAACATTCATATAGGATTCAACCCTGTCTCTGCTGAATTGGCTCAAGTAGTGACAGGCAGCTGGGATCCCTAGGTTGTGGGGTTTCAGGTCTGCGAACCCCCAGTCTGAAGCACCTCCCCTCAGGGTCTGACTTTGCACCGCCTATTCCCCGCGCCCAAAATGCTGTTCCGTCAGTAGGGGTGTGGCCACCTCCTGCCCACCCAGATCTCCACTCAGTTGTCACTCCTGGAGGTGCCTCCTTGACCACTCTTT
Organism: Pipistrellus nathusii; assembly: GCA_963693515.1. Taxonomy (NCBI): domain Eukaryota; kingdom Metazoa; phylum Chordata; class Mammalia; order Chiroptera; family Vespertilionidae; genus Pipistrellus; species Pipistrellus nathusii. Next base: position 36,768,215 of record OY882875.1, on the reverse strand, counting down.
CTAAGAGGCCTTTCGCTCCGTGGACAGGCCTGCCTATTTCTGTCACAGCAGTCCTCACACCGGGAACTCACCACGTATGCTCATTTAGTGACTTGTTCATTGTGGCCGGCTGGACGGTGAGCTCTGGGAGAGCAGGAATGTCCACCGCTGCTCTAGATCCCCAGGGCACAGAGTAGGCACTCAATAAATATGTATCCCATGACTGCATGGCTGCATAAATAACTGATGAAATTCTTATCCAATCAACAGAGGAAGTGAGGATGGAATGGAGCTGCTCAAGAATAACAATGGCCAAAACTACTTTGGCTCAGTGGATAGAGCGTCGGCCTATGGACTAAAGGATTCGATCCCGGTCAAGGGCATGTACATTGGTTGTGGGCACATCCCCAGTGAGGGGTGTGCAGGAGGCAGCTGGTCGATGTTTCTCTCTCATCCATGTTTCTAACTATCTCTCTCCCTTCCTCTCTGTGAAAGATCAATAAAATATATTAAAAAAAAAAAAAAAAAAAGAATAACAATGGGGTGCTTGGGCCCTTAATTAGCAAGCCCTCCTCATTGGAGAATTGGGGAAATCCTCCCCCTCCTTAATGTCTGCATCAGGCGTCCAAACCCTGATGCTTCTCACCTGGACTTCCTGGCGGTACCGGAACAGCCTGGCCTGAGCTCCTCCCTCCGCCCCCCAGGAGCAGGCCTTCTCCTTACACCGGGTTTGGTCCTGGCCCAGAGCCCAACCCGCCCGGGTGCCTTTCACCGGGTGGACCCTTGTTTATTTGGCTGGGTCCTGCCAGCCCTGGTTTCATCGAGGGCAGGGGCTGTGGCTTTGGGGTGTCCCAATCCCGGGTGTCTAGCAGGCACACAGGACAGTCACGGCCGTTGCCAGTGGTCCTCGGGCCGCCTGCTGGGGCTTGGGAACTGTCTGCTCTGCGGCAGGCACGCACACCTCAGACAGCAGATAGCCAGGGAGAGTGAAGAGCTGGCTTGGGAGTCAGCCACCTGAGCGTGACCTTGAGAGGATGAGTTCCTCATCATTAAAAAGGGGAAATAATAGCTCCACCTCGTTGGATATTTTTATGGGGATTAAAGGAGAAAATGTAACTGCAATGTCCAGCCTAGGGCCGGGAACGTAGTAAATGCTCGGTAAATGCCAGCTGTGATGTTGGTGACTACTAACAACTATTTGGCTCTTTGTTAACCAGTTAAATTGGGTAATTTAATCTCTTTTTGAGATTGAATGCTTTCCACTGTGACTTCTGTAATAACAAATCAAAACAAAACCAAAAAAAAACTCCTGAGAAAATAACTACAAAATGGGAATTCGCTTGGGAAAAGACGCCTGAGTATCGTTTCTCCTCATTTCTTTCTTTAAAAACAAACAAACATATATATATATGTAAAAAATCAACTATATATATAGTTGATTTTTTACAGAGAGGAAGAGAGGGATAGAGAGTTAGAAACAACAATAAGAGAGAATCATTGATCAGCTGCCTCTTGCACACCCCCTAATTGGGGATGTGCCCGAAACCAAGGTACATGCCCTTGACCGGAATCATACCTGGGACTTTTCAGTCCGCAGACCGATGCTCTATCCACTGAGCCAAACCAGTTTTGACTCTCCTCATTTCTTAACCTCCGCCCTCGCTGAATGTTCCTGGACTCTAAAGTGTAGTCGGGAAGCCTGTCCTCTCAGGGATGGCCGTGGGTCCGTATTTCCCTCTCTCCTGCACACTGGCATTTGAGGAACAGCCATTGTCCAGCTGTTTGGGGAACAACCTTGACCCTGCTAATCCAGAGGATGTTTCCCACGTTCTGGGACAGTCCCTGGCACACACAAGGACATCTTGGCAAATACCTTTTGTCGACAGAAACACAGCTATGGCACTTTGGAAGAGTGGTCCTCCTAGTGTTCCAGTGGCTCAGGAACATGAACAGGAAAGGGAAAGTTGTCTGCGGGTCGGAAGACATGATTCGTGAGCATGTGCGCTAAGGGCCAGCTTCATTTTTAAAAAATATATATATTTTATTGATTTTTTTTACAGAGAGGAAGAGAGAGGGATAGAGAATTAGAAACGTCGATGAGAGAGATACATCGACCAGCTTGCCTCTTGCACATCCACCACTGGGGATGTGCCCGCAACCAAGGCACATGCCCTTGACCGGAATCGAACCTGGGACCTTTCAGTCCGCAGGCCGATACTCTACCCACTGAGCCAAACCAGTTTAGTCAGGGCCAGTTTCACTTTAGGGGCAAAGACAAGGGACTGTGAAGCGACCTGACATGCACAGTGGTTAGGGCAGAAATAGGGTGTTGGGGACCAGCTATAATTGTAAGAAATATGAATCCTGCTCTGTTAATCATTTAACAGATTGTTTTATTCTGACTAAAGAAGGCACATTCGGACCTGTCTGGGAGTTGCAGGAGGGACCTGGGAGCTCACCTGGGAACGCAGCCCATCCTCCCTATCAGGGAGCTGCCTCTTGTCCTGGAAAGATGACCACCTTTGTAGTGGAAAGGAAGCAATGGATCCCAGATGGCCCTGCCCTTTGCAAACCCTCAACCCACATTGTCCACCTTGCCTGTAACCTGTAACCATTATATCCATTCATAATCCTTTTGCCACTTCCCCAGGTAATCTTTGCCTTGGACCCCCATATAAGCAGCTGCCTTATGGGGGTGCAGGGCAGATGTTTGTGGGTGACCTGCTGCCCTCCTGCTGCCAGTAGGATTGGAATAAACGCTCAGATATGATTCCATCCTGCCTCTGCTGGATTGGCTTTAGTAGCGACAGGAAGCTTGGACCCCCAGGCTGTCTGGTTTCACAGGGACACACCCTAAACCCATGGGGACAGAGCCTCCTGCCTCCTGGACCTCACCCTATGTACCTCTTCCCGATCAGCCAAGAACACATAGCAAAGCCTTCAGTGCTCCCAGCCCTGAGTTCCACAGACCTGGTTGCACTGTGGATACTGTAAACTGGGGACACAGCGCCCTCGTGTGCCAGAGCACAACACACATCTGAATGTGAGATTGCTGACCCTTGGTTCAGAGTCCTCACAAGCCTCTATCTAAAAAAAAATATGAAACAAACGGGGCCCCAGCATAGAAGATGGCCAGAGACCCCAGCCAGGAATCAGAGCCCGCCACTGTAGCCCCCACAGATGCATCTGCAGGATCAGCAGAAGCTGAGGTGCCCTTGCAAGTAACCTATAACCATTATATCCTTGATTATAGTCTTTACTAGAGGCCTGGTGCAGGACATTCATGCATTGGGGGCAGGGATGGAGTCCCTCAGCCTAGCCTATACTTAAGGGGTCACAGTCCGGGACCCCTTAAGGGATGTCCATCTTCTGGCTTAGGCCCAATTCCCTAAGGGATTTGGCCTAAGCCAGCAGTCAGACATCCCTCTTGCAGTCCAGGACCCTTGCTCCTTACTGCCTGCCTATAGCAGAGGCGGGAGAGGCTCCAGACACCATCACTGCACTCACCAGCCATGAGCCTGGCTTCTGGCTGAGTGGTGCTCCCCTATGGGAGCGCACTGATCACCTGGGGACAGCTCCTGCATTGAGTGTCTGGTCCCCTGGTGGTCATTGAGCATCTGGCCCCCTGGTATCATAGCGACCCGTCATTCTGCTGCTTGGTTGATTTGCATATTATGGAGGATAATAAACAGGTAAACAAAAGGGTTTCCCTGAGTTCTGTAACAAGTTATCAAACTTGAGGGGGATCATGGGAACGCTCCGTTTGTAGCCAAGCTGGAGAGAAGGTGGGTCACATTGACAGCGGAAGTGGGGGCTGTCTTGTGGAACTGAGCCCCTGGCCTGGGGGCTGGGCTAACTCCAGTAGTTGGCATCAGAGTTGAATTGTAGACCTCAGTTGATCCTAGAGATTGGGGAACTGGTTGATGTGAGAAAAACACCAGACATTTGGTATCAGAAGTATTATGAGTAGGGAAGTTTACCATTAGCCATTGATGGGGGGAGGGGATGGGAGGCAGGGATGTGTGTGTGTGAGAGAGAGAGGGTGGGGGGTGGAGAGAGGAGGAGCAGAGAGCGATGGGTGCAGGATACATAGACTAACCTGGTGTAACTACCCACCTCATTGGTCACTGTCTCCCCCTCTCCCCCCAGAGCCCTTCGGCCAGGACCTCCCCTGACGCCACTGCCCTTGAAAGGGCACCTCAGCTTCTGCTGACCCTGCAGGCACATCTGTGGGGGCCACAGTGGTGGGCTCCGATTCCTGGCTGGAGTCTCTGGCCATCTTCTATGCTGGGGCCCATTTGTTTCACATTTTTTTTTAGATAGAGACTTGTGAAGATACTGGACCGAGGGTCAGCCATCTCACACTCAGATGTGTGTTGTGCTCTGGCACACGAGGGCGCTGTGCCCCCAGTTTACAGTATTCACAGTGCAACCAGGTCTGGGAGCACTGAAAGCTTTGCTATGTTCTCTTGGCTGGTCGGGTTTTCTGGGACGGACCGGACACTTTCAATGTACCAAAGGAACAACGACAAGGGTGTCGGAGCCTGCGAGCTTGGAACCTCGTGGAGATCAGAACGGCTGCCTCTTGTCTGTCTCGGAAGGACAGTTAGCACATGCAGACACCAGCTTTGGAGTCTGACCTCGAGTCCGAGCTATGACCTGGAGCAAGGTGCTTAAACTCAGTCTAAAACAGGACTGTGAAAGGAGCAAGAGGGGTGCTTCTATCTGAAACAGCTAACACCCTGCGGCACACAGCAGGGACTCATTAAACAGCCACCGACGCTGTGTGTGACTCAGCAGTGCCCACAGGTGGTGGTGTAAGCGAGTGAGTGGCAGGATGAACAGGCTGTGGAACAGACAAGGCTCTACTGGGCTGAGGAGAACTAACATTTCGGAGCTCCGGTGTGGGGACAGTGTCCAGTCTGTCTGCAGGAGCACTCTAGGTCTGTCCGTCTGTCTGCTCTCCATTTGGCCGGGGGGGAGGGAAGTCAGAGAAAAGCGCTGTGCCCAGGACTGAGCCCTGAGTCAGGGAGCGCCTCGGCCTCAGGAAACAGGGCCCTGGCACCCCCTGAGGATCTGGAGCTGAAGCGGGAGGTCTGAAGGGGCTCTTAGAGGACTGACCCTACAACACACATTGCTCTGGGCCTGGTTTGGGGGTGTTTGTGAGGGGCACCTGACCCAGCAGTGACCCACGCGGGTGTGGAAAAAGCCAGAACCACAAAGCCCGGTGGCTGCTCCGGGGCCTCCTGCAGTTGGCCTCGAGGCTGAGCGGTTCTGCAGGGAGAGGTCTTACTTCCCCAAACATCCTCTTCCGGTGTCACAAGGAGCCTTGGGTCACCTCCTTCCTTTGTGCAACGAGAGCAAAGCGCAGTTTCTGCCGCTGCGCCCTTTCCTGTCCCTCTCGCTGGCCTTCCTGACCCGTTCCCAGGACGCAGCCCTGTGGCTGGCTGACCCCCGTGGCAGCAGCTTCCCGGCTTCCCGCCTGGCCCGCGACCCCAGGACCCCCCTTCCCTCGGCGGCACAGGCTGTCCTGGCCGGGCCGCCCGAGCTGCTGAGCCGCCCGCAGGAAGCAATAAAAGGCCCTGTCCACGTGCCTGCTGGAGCCAAGTTTCCAAATCCACGAGCAGGCTCATCAGCCAGCCTGTCTGAGGACTTTCCGTCAATAGGCACGAAGCCGGACCGCGCCAGGACGGTGGCAGCCAGGCCCGCACCTCGTGGGAGTTGTCTCCTCTGGGGATGTCCGCCCATGTGCCACCAGCATCTGCCAGACGCACTGCTGTGATCGCGGCCCCGGCACCGCCCAGGGGTCACCGGGTACCCCTGCTCAGGTCTGCAAGAAGCCCTGTGCAAACAGGAAACCTGCTTGGGTTCTACTGGCTGTGTCATCTCCACGGAGACCCTGCGAAGCTTTGTGGGGAGCTCTAACTCCACCTCCCGTGAGTCCTCAGACATATGAGCCTTTAAACAATATCGATACAACGACTCGTTTCACAGGGCGGGGCCCGCGGTGCTCTGCCAGAGATAAATGGTGGCACACACCACTGTGCTCTCACCTGTGGGTCCCCATTGTGGGCATGAAATCAGGAAGTGCCTGGGAGGTCTGGGGTGGTGCTTGCTCACTCGGGCACCGCCCACGCCTCAGCGATCAGTAGGAAGTAATAACACCTGCCTCCAGGCTGGGTGAGGGGTAAATGCTGGCTGGTTGTCTGTGTGACTTAATAGATGCTAATTCTCTCCCTCCCTCCCTCCCTCCCTCCCTCCCTCCCTCCCTCCCTCCCTCCCTCCCTCCCTCCCGGAGCTTGGGGGCTGGCAGACAAGAGCAGGCTCTCCTGTAACTAACATGGGCTGCAGCCGCCATTCGGGCTCAGCGGGGGTGAGGTGCGCCCGCTGTGGTTTGTGGCATAGGGTGGGGCAGAACTCTTCGACTGGCATCACCGGGGCTGCTGGCCAGTTTCCTTCCTGGGCTCCACCCAGCCCACTTGGCCAGGAGCCAGTTCCCGGGCCTTCATCCGCCACAGGTGATGGGCCTCAGAAAGGTCCGGTCGGGTGGCCCTGACCTGCGCACACCCCAGGCTCTGGCACAGGGGGTTGGTCACAGTGACCCATCAGGGAGCCGCAGGACTCCGGGAAGTTCTCCCAGGAGAGGAAACACAAAGCAGAGGAATCTCAGGAATGTGGTTTCACCCTGACCCAGCAGGCTCATGGTTTTAAAAAGTCAAACAACAAAACACACCTCTACCAAACTTGCTGCCTCCCCTAGGCCCTCACAGAGAGTCTGGGCTCCAGGCATCCCAGTGCGGGGAGGGAGGGATTCAGAGAAGGCACACAACTTGCCAAAATCACGCCCAGGGGCCCGCTGTGGGCGAAGCCAGGTGATCTGACTCGCAGCCCCAGCTACATTTCGGCCCCGGGAGATGAGTGGACCCCGGGAGATGAGTGCCCTTTTCCTGGTGGTTACAACGAAGGCGTGTGCTCGCCCCTCCAGGACTCCAGGGGTACAGGTGTGGTGGTAGGAGCCCAGGAAGCCATTTCGGGTGTGCCACCTCCCAACTGCTCACGTGGCATTTCACGGGAGAGAGAAATGAACCTCAGTGTAAGCTCTTTTGGGTCTCTGTCACAGCAGCCTCTGTATCTGACAACAGTCACAGAAGAAAAGATAGAACAGGTGGAACGTACAGAGAGCACTCTTAGGCCTGCTCCGTTTTGGCAGTTTGTCTGATGCAGAGGACGCACCCTCAGGCACACAGAAGCGGCCGGTGCTGTTGCATTGAAAGGGGACGCGATTGGCCTGACCCTCAAAGGATCTCAAGTGGCCCAGCTTGAAAGGACCTGAGGTCTGACTCTCGCTGCTTTTCCTGCCTCATGTGAGTTACTTAATCTCTGAGTCTGAACTTCCTCTTCTGTAAATGAAGAGGATGGGCCAGCCTCCAGGATCCCTGGGAGGCGTGGCTTGGCACAAGCTTGGCACATAAGAGACATTCACTACTGTCTCCTGCCCTGACCGTCCCCCCCTCCCCCAGCCTGTGCCCCTGGAGCATTGCACAGAGTGTCTGCCCCACCTGCTGTCTGACTCACCAGCTCTGCAAAGAAGAGTACTCAGGAGTCCATCGGCCTGTCGAACGGGGCCTGGCATTTGATGGGCACAGCGGGGTAACGCTGGCAGACAGGGGCTTCTACACGGAGAGTGCCGTGAAGCCTGCAGGGAGACACACGCTGTGGCCAGGAGGTGGCTGAGGGGTCGAGCAGGAACACAGCCTCTGGGCTCAGCATGACCTTTGGGGTCAGAGGTGCCCGGGCAGGAATGGCTGGGTGGTTTGAGTTCAGCGCACCCCCATGTGGGGGCTGCAGGGAGAGCCCTGAGGACAGCCCAGGGCTGCATTGACCTGGACGGGAAGTGGCCAAGTTTCAGGAGAAGCTTCCTTACCAAAGAGACCCCCTCAGACAGGGAGAGAGCAGTCCTGGTCCAAACCCCTCAGCTAAGAAATCCATGTCCTTGGTGAAAGAGCACAGCCCCTGGGGACAGTGCTGTCCCACTGAGACCAGAACACCTCCACCCACCCTCCAGCCACGTTCTGCCCCCGCCCCCCATCCTCACCCAGCACACCCCGCCTCTGCTCCGGGGCCCCGGGGGACCCCCAAGGCCCTCCCCAATAACAACTGCTATTCTGATGTCCGGCGCCCTCGGCTTGGTTGTCTCTGCTCTAAATGTCAGAGCGCGGGTCTGGCTTCCGCTTGGCATTCTGGTTTGGAAACCCATCTACGCCGCTGGGCGTGTGGCTGGTTTGCTTCTGTTTATTGTCGAGTGACATCTTTTTGTACAAATGAGCCATGCTTTGTCTGTTCGTTGGCATTTGAGTTCTTTCGAGTTCTGCGTTCCGATGATTAAAGCCGACGCGGACAGCCGTGTGCACGTCTTTGGGTGGGTTATATCCACCCATTTCTCCGGGGAGCGGACCTTGGCGTGGGGCTGCTGGGCCCCGGAGCCGACACTCAGAGTTTTAAAGAAATGAATGAAGTAAGTCTCCCACCGCCCCGAGAAGAGGACGGCCATGACATAAGCCTCCGGGCAGGTGAAGATGCATTTATTCTTCTCCAGGCTCTTGGTGCCCTGCCCTCGACACCCATCACCCCGCGTCTCTCCGTGTCCCCATTATTATGGAAATGTCTGAGAACACACAGAGAGCAGAGCTGAGAATTCCCACCCCCACCCTCAGCTTCAGCCACCACCAATGCATGCCCGTTCTTGCCAAATCTATCCCTCTAGCCAATTTGTCTTCCTGGGATATTTTAAAGAAAACCTCAGAGGTCACATAACTTAGCCGTGAATGCTTCAGTGACAGATAGGAAGCTTGCTGTTTAACATAAGCATGACAGCACTGCCCTGCGTCACACAGGGAACGTGGGTTTCTTAGCATTTCCCCAATGTCTCCAGGACAGTGGTGTCTGCATGAGGACCAACATTGAATTTTGTTCAAACGTCTCTTTATGATCCTTCTTTCTCTTTCTTTTTAATTTTTTTATATTTTATTGATTTTTTACAGAGAGGAAGGGAGAGAGGTAGAGAGCTAGAAACGTCGATGAGAGAGAACCATCGATCAGCTGCCTCCTGCACACCCCCAACCGGGGATGTGCCCGCAGCCAAGGTACATGCCCTTGACCAGAATCGAACCTGGGACCTTTCAGTCCACAGGCTGGCGCTCTATCCACTGAGCCAAACCGGTTTCGGCTCTTTTTGTTTCTTAAATGTCATTGTAGTGGAGGAAACCAGCTCGTTTGACTTATAGAAATGTCCCACATTCCAGGCTCTGCTGATCAACCCTCCTGGTTGAACAGGGAACGTGGGCCGTGCTTCCTGTGAAGGGGGACCTGGAGCTGGAAGCTGGGTCAGACTTCGCTTTAATGGCCTATTTCTTCACTTTTGCAAAGATCACAGGCTGAGTGTGCCTTGTCCCCTGTGGGGAGGCTGGGATTTGAAAGATGCTGAGATTGACTGTCGCCTCCCTCCTCCCCTTCCTGCCACCCTCCCCCTGGGCTCTGCCAGCTTCCTGTTCTATTCCCACCCTTCCCTCCACCCCCACCCAGCCCGCCAGACGCCTCGTAGAAGCTATCCCACCCCTTACCCACTCAAAGGGGCCTTCACTGTGGCTGCGACACTTCATAGCGGAGCCCTGTCGCATGGAGTGAGAAAAGGGCCTCTGGCCCTGCTATGGCTCTCCTCAGCCCCAGTCTGTGGTTCAGTCTGAGGACCTCCCCATTGGAAGTTACAATGAAAGTCTAGTAGTTCAACCCGAGGGGAACGGACGGAGGCTCTCGTCTCAACCCGAGCCTGCCGGAGGCTGGCTGTGCGTCCTCTGCACCACGCCATCCTGCTGGCCAGTCTGTTCTCTCGGCATAGGTGTCCCCTAGTTCCTGCCAAGCGGGCTCCTCTAGGACTTGTCACTGCTGCCAGGGGGCGGCCTCTGCAGGAAGCCAGAGGGCGGCGCCCGGAGGTTGCTGACGGCCTGGCTTATGCAGTGTTTATACTTTTACTTTTTTCTTCCTTTCTAGTTTTAATTGCAGTAAAACACACACACGCTATGAAAGTTCCCTGTTTACCATTTCTAAGTGTGCAGCTCGGTGTTCCCTGGGTACCTGCGCTGTAGCGCCGATCTCCTGAGCCTCTCCGTCCTGCAAACCAAGTCCAGGCCCCGATAGCCGCTCTCCTCGTCCCTCCCTGCAGCCGCCGCAGCTCTGCTTCCTGTTTCCAGGCAGAGGACCACTCTCACCTTTTCTGTCCGTGGGAGCATGCAGCATTCGTCCTTTTGGCACTGGCTTATTTTGCTCAGATGTGTAGCATGTGACAGGGTTTCCTTCTTGTTTAGCTGAATAATATCCTATCTAATAAAGGCAGAATATGCAAATTGACAGTCACTTTGTGAAAAGATGGTGATGCCCACAGCCAATAAGGAGAGAATATGCAAATTAATGCAACAAAGATGGCAGTGGCAGGGCCAGGATGCTTGCGCCATCACCATGGCAATGATGCAGGCATTCCACCCCCCTCCCTCCCTACCCCTGGTCGCTCTGGGCCTCTGGGCAGCGAGCAAAGGCAGAAGGCGGCTCCAGCCAGAGTGAAGGCTTGGGTCCCAGGTGCTGGCAGCCAGGGGAAGGAAGGCCTAATCTTACATGAATCTTTGTGCATTGGGCCTCTAGTCCTATATAATAAAAGGGTAATATGCAAATAGAGCAACAGCAGAACAACCAATCAAAGTGTAATATGCTAATGATATGCTACGGCTGTTCAACCACTCACTATGACATGTACTGACCACCAGGGGGCAGATGCTCTGACCAGTAGGTTAGCTTGCTGCTAGGGTCCAGCTGATCAGGACTGAGTGAGATGGACCAGACATGCCCTGGAGCCCTCCTGCGGTCCCTCCCTGGCCCAATTGTGCACTGGTGAGGTCATCAGCCTAGCCTGTGCCCTCTCGCAATCCAGGACCCCTTGGGGGATGTCAGAGAGCTGGTTTCAGCGGATCCTGCAGGCCACTCCCCTTGGGAGGGTACCAGACGCAGGGCTCATGGCTGGAGAATGCTGCTGTGGCAGGGCGAGCCTCTCCCGATTGGCTCCTGATGGGGACTGATTGGGCGCGAGCCCGCGGCAGGCTCAGGGGGGCTGGGATGAGCGGAGTGGCAGGCAGGAGCTGCAGGTGGCACTGGATGCAGGTTCAGGCCCAATCCCTGCAGGCCACCCAGAGAGACCCCACCCATGCATGAATTCTAGTTCCACCATAGACATGCTGCAGGCGTGCATTACATCTTCTTCATCCGTTCATTTGTCAATGGGCATTTGAGCTTCTTTATTCTGGGACTTTTATAGTTTTAAGTCTTATGGTTAGGTCTTCAGTCCATTTTGGGTTATTTTTTGATGACGGCATAAGTCAAGGTCAAACTTGATCTTTGGCACATGCTACCCAGCTCCAACCCCTGCTGAAGAGAATGCCCTTTCCCCTTGCGTGGCCTGGGATGCTGCTGAGGACCCTGCGACGTGTTCTCGAAGGGTAGTCTGGGCTCTCTGTTCTGCCCCACTGGTCTGTCCATGTGTCTGCTTTATGCCAGACCTCGCTGTTTTGATTACCGTAGTGTTGTAATATGTTCTGAAGCCAGGAAGCATGAGGCCTCCAATTTTGTTCTTTTTTAAGGTTTCTTTTTTCTGGCAATTTGGGGTTCTATTATATTTCATACAAATTTTAGAGCTGTAAGCTTTTCATTGTTGAATATGCTGCTCACTATGGCTTTATATGGCTTACCTTTTAAAAATAGAATTCCTGGGTAGGGAGATATGGGGGAGATAAAAGATCAACTGAAGGACTTGTATGCATGCATATAGCGTAACCAATGGACGCAAAACTCTGGGGAGGGAGGGCATGTATGGGTGGGTGGGCAATGGTAAGATATGTACAAGTATAATACCTTAAGAAAAAATGAAAAAAAAAAATAGAATTCCTGGACTAATGTTGAAATATAATCTGGGCAGGTCCTAGCCGGCATCTAAAACGAGAGCCCAGGGCCGAAACTGGTTTGGCTCAGTGAATAGAGCATCAGCCTACGGACTGAAGGGTCCTGGGTTCGATTCCGGTCAAGGGCATGTACCTTGGTTGCGGGCACATCCCCAGTAGGGGGCCTGCAAGAGGCAGCTGATCGATGACTCTCATCGATGTTTCTAACTCTCTATACCTCTCCCTTCCTCTCTGTAAAAAAATCAATAAAATATACTTTTAAAAATAAAATAAAAATAAATAAATAAAATGAGAACCCAGGGTTACTCATGTGTCCATTTTTCGGGATGTGGCTTCCTGGAGACGTAGCCACGCCTGCCTTGAGGGCTGAGCCAGCTCGGACTCCCGTCTCAAACACGCCGGCCGGGTGCACATCCCACTGCGTGATGCTCCGCCTCCGCCTCAGGTGCTCCCTCAGAGCCCGCCCGCAGCCCACGCGTGTGACTCAGGGCCAGCCGCCGTCACGAATGGGGGCACGTGTCTGCGCGGAGAACTGGAGAGTGACCTCCGCTTTCCTTCTCGCCGCCGGTGGCTGCGGGCCTCAGTGTCTCTGCGTTTGGAGGCCTTCTCCTCCTGGACTTAAACGAGAGGCCGTGGGGGAAAAAGCAAGGCAGACTGAGTGGGAACAGACGTCCTGGTCCTACGAGCCAGCACGCGAGCGGCTGCAGGGACTAAGGCGTTGCCTCCAGGGGGCAGCGGCACCTGGGAGCGTGTGGGCTGTTTTTAAAATATATATTTTTTATTAATTTTTTACAGAGAGGAAGAGAGAGGGATAGAGAGAAATATTGATGAGAGAGAAACACCGATCCGCTGCCTCCTGCACACCCCCTACTGGGGATGTGCCCACAACCAAGATACATGCCCTTGACCGGAATCGAACCTGGGACCTTTCAGTCCACAGGCCGACGCTCTATCCACTGAGCCAAACCGGTTTTGGCGTGTGGGCTTTTTAAATGGCAGTAACTTGGGATAAAGGGACGGAGAGAAGCCTCCTTACCCACCGCTTCCCCAGCAAGGAGGCACCAGAATAAGGCCCCTCGTGAGCAGGCACTGTGGGTACCGGCCGGAGCAGCGCCCACTCACCCTGAGACAGAAGGAGGGAGAAGCCCCCGAGAGGGGGGGAGGGACGGCAGCGGGTGAGGCACAGGCTTCATGGCTTAGGACGTGTCTGAGCATCTCCTCCGTGACCAGCCCTGGGCCAGCGGGCACCTCCTTAGCCAGCAGCTCCTGGCAGCCCGAGAGCTTCCTTACCACCCAGTCCTTCTCACCAGCCAGGCCTCCTCTGCCCACTGGGATCACGGGGTCCATGGGCTGTACATGCATGTGAGAGACCAGGCAGACAGACAGACCCAAGACACACAGAGCCAGAGACACACTGATGGAGCCGAAACACAGCTGCAGAATAAAAACAAGAATGTCAGGGAACAGAGCGTTCCGGCTAACGGCTTCCTGTTGATAAGTCTGGGGCGGGGGTGGAGGGTGGGGGAGGGAGGTCTGGAGTTCGAGGCGGGGGTGGAGGGGGCTGGGCCCCGGGGCGGAGGAGTTGGGGGCTGACCTCCTGTGGACACAGCCTCTGGGGAGTGGGAGTCCGTTTTTGAGGCTGCTGCCACTCACTTCCGAACTGGCCGTGGTCAGGGGTGCTTTCTGTCCTGTGCGGGTGCCTCATAGAAAAACAGGATGTTAGCTCTCAGGCTGGTTCGGCCATGAGATGCAAATGCCTTCCCCACCGCCCCCACGCTCCCCGGCAGCACCCAAACATCCCCTGCCCGCTGAGCGGCGGCTCCCTGCCTGCCCTCACCGTGGCCGCGTCCTTGGCCTCACTGCCAGCTGGGCTGTGCGAGGTCAGATTGAGTGCTTAACCCGCTCCACGATGGTTAGATTTATGTTCGTTCTGATTAGGAGTTCCTCACCACAGCCCCGGCCCGAGAGGAGCCTCAAAGAAGGAAGTGGAGCGGGACATGGCTTTGTCTTAGGAAGCGCGTGTGGCTCGGGGTCCTGGGCTCAGGGCCCCCTTCGGCAGGGCCCGCTCATTCCCACCCTTCTCCCTCACAGCCCTCCATCTGCAACGAGGGAAACAGAAACGGAAAGTATGAGCCAGAGCCACTCCGCTCATGGTCAGTCATCTGCAAAATGCAAATGTTGTCTCTTCCTGCAGAGGCTAGGACCCGGCATAAACATTCCAGAACAGCCTTCAAGGACCGAGGGGTCCAGGCGAGACAGCCAGCTGGCCTCTGACAACCCGGGCCCTCTCAATCCATCCTCAGACTCCCGGGGCCTTTTGCTCACGTGGTTTTTCCAGCTGGAGCCCCACCACCCCATCTCCTCCAAGCATGCCCGGGTCACTTTCTCTCCCCTGGCCCAGCCCTGCCCTGAACCCTCCATCTGGGTCAGGACCCAGCAGCACCGTCTCACACGCTCAGGACACATAGCATTTCGCTCGAGTCAAGGGTCTATAATTGCTCTATTGCCTTCTCAGATACATGGCACCTCAGAGGATAGAGACACCTTTCTTTGTGGGTCTAGGAAGGGTCCCCAAGAAGAGGATCATCTAAAAAAGTCTCAGAAGCAATCAGAGGTCAGGAAGCAGAAAAGGGGATGAAGATACACGTGTGGGCATTAATAACAATTCCACAGCCATCCAGGGCCTGGCAGACCCGGGCACCGGAGGTGTGAGGTCACACACCGGCCGCGGGCCGGGAGCTGCTGAGAGGCGGTGACATTTAAGAGGGAGGTCAGAGCCTGGCCGACTGTTACGTCTCTGCTCTCCTCTAGGCTCGAGTCTGTGTGTACTGCGTTTGCGCCATTTGAGAACTGGATCACAAAAGGGATTCTCCGAGTGTTTTGCCTGGAGCCAGGGTCTGTTCATTCATCCACGTCTTTACCGAACTTGAACCAGGAGCGTGGAACGTTGACCAGGACAGAAAGGAATGTGCCTCATTAAGTTTAACGTTTGGAGGGTGGACGGGAGTCAGGACATGATAACGCACCCTTCGCAGTGACGAACATCCCTGTGCACGTGGGTGCACGTCCCTCCCCGGCCTTGGGCAGGACAGCACTGGGGTCCACAGGGCACGTCTCCCTGTGTGTCCTTGTCAGAGGGAACGAGCTTCCTTTCTGGTCCCAGGGGCCAGGATTCCTCCCTGACTTGTCCCTCCCAGAGCCAGCTTTTGGCCAGGGGAACAGCACCCACAATCGGCCTGGACTATTCTGGATGTCACTTCACTGAGGCCAAAAAAACACTGACAGCAGGTGCGTGTGTCACTGCCCGTTGGTCTGGGGCGGGGCCAGGCGCCGATCCCCGTGCTGCATGGCAGGCTGGAGACCGGCCCAGTGCCCTGCACAGTGCACTCTGCGGGTGGGAAAGGTGGGAATCTCCTTGTAGCTAAATTTCCTTACTCCTAACCCTGGGCAGTGCCTCAGAAGGAGAAAGGTGTCTCTGGGCATCCCCTCTGGTTTTGTCATCAACACTGTTCCTTGTCCTTGGTGACTGGCCAGTGTTCTCCCCCTCCTGGTCCTCCCCACCCGAGCCCGTCCCAGGAAGGCCCTGGCTGGCCCTCCGCTCAGCGGCAGACACCAGCTCCGTCCACAAGGTGCCTGGCTCAGTGCGGGCGGCTCTGGTTTCTCTCTCTCTCTCTCTCTCTCTCTCTCTCTCTCTCTCTCTCTCTCTCAATTAAAACCCTCCTCCAAAATTATGAAAATGCATGTGTTTATTGCAACCCCTGAAACAACACAAAGATATCTGTACAAAGAAAGGTTTGAATAATCTTTTCTTTCTGTCTCCGTTCTCTCTTGTCCCAAGAGACTGGGCCCCCTCTCTCTCCACCTGCTGTCCCCATGGTCACCAGCATCACCAGGCCTTGCCCAGCCTGTGGGTTCTGGGGGTAGGGGAGGGGGTGGGGTAGCAGGAACAGGTGATAAAGGGACGGGGGGGGGGGGTGCGCGAAGGGAGGGGTCAATCTGGAATCAAAGATAATCAATTCTCACCCACACATTTTTTCTTAACTTTTTAGTTTGATGTCATGTGAAACTTTGAGAAAAGTTGTACGATTCATACGAGAAACTCCCACGTGCCCTTCACCCAGGATCCCTTACAGTTTTGCCAATTGCCCTCATAATCTCTCTTTTTTCCAGGTTTACCGAGGCACAGGTGACAAATAGACCTGTCCTGTGCAGTGCACACTGTGATGATGTGATATGAGCCTGTATAATAATTCCCTTAATAGAGTCAGAGAGCCAAGCCAGACCACAGGCAGAACCCGATTGTCACGTGGCTCTGGTCTCTAACCTACAACCCCTTCCAGCCTAGCTTTGACCTTTCAGCATTGATGCTCTTAAAGATCACAGACCAGTCACTGGGAGGACTGTCTTCCCATGTGGCTCTCCCAGGGTCTCCTCACGATCAGGGCCAAGCTGTGCCCTTTCGCACGGAGTGCCTTTCGTCCCCATTCTTCAACACAAAACGCCAAACCTGGGTGCCTCCTTTTCCGCGCATTCGACTCCGCTCCTCAAGGACAGTCACTAGCAACACGGGTTGGTTTTTGCCACATTCTCCGGATGTAGGGCTAAAGTACTGCATATATTTGAAAGTTCCTATTTGTAGTCCTGAAAGAATACACTGAGTGGCCAGATGATTATGATCTCTGAACGCATAGTAATCTGGCCACTCAGTGTATATCCTATATAATAAAAGGCTAATATGCACATTGTCCCCTCAACCAGGAGTTCAACCAACAGGCAGGCCAGCCAACCGCTTGTGTCCCCTTCCCCTGGCCAGGCTGGACCCACCCATGCACAAATTCATGCACTGGGCCTCTCTCTCTCTCTCTCTCTCTTCTCTCTCTCTCTCTCTCTCTCTCTCTCTCTCTCTATATATATATATATATATATATATATATATATATATATTTTTTTTTTTTTTTTTTTTTTTTTTTTTTTTAGAGAGACCTAGTGCATGAATTCATGCACAGGTGGGGTCCCTTATCCTGGTGATGGGGGCCAATCGGGGCTGGCCAGCTGGGAAGGGACCATGAAAGGTTGGCTATAGGAGTATACTGACCACCAGGGAGCAGAGTTCCTGTCTTGAGCATCTGCCCACTGATGGTTAGTGTGCATCATAGTTACCGGCCAATCATCTGATCATAAGGGTCGTTTAGGCTGATATATATATATATATATATATATAGATAGATAGATAGATATAGATATAGATATAGATATAGATAGATAGATATAGATATTGAGTGGCCAGATTATTATGCATTCAGAGATCATAGTAATCGGGCCACTCAGAATATTTGTTTCTTGCTCTGGATTTTAATACGGATGGTCATCACAGTGTGAACACTTACCAGGAGCTGACTGAATCTCTTGGCAATTCTGCCTGAAAACGAATTAAGTTCCTGCCTAACTTATGGGCTCTTTTCTTCACATCAGAGACCCCTCAAAGCCTCTGCCTTTGATGGAAAAGCAGAAATCCTACCAGTTGGCTTCATTCAGTCAGCCAGCCACCCTGCAGGGGGCTCCCTGCCCGGTGCCCGCTCTGGCCTCTGTTCACTCTCGGCTGGTTCTGACACCAGGGTGTGAAGGAGAAGTGAGGAAACAGGCCCTAGGGAGCCACCCAGCCCCAGAGAGGGCGAGGTGCCACCCCCTACGGGCACTTTCCCTTCCCCTCGGTGGGCTCCTCTCGTCCCCAGAGCCAGGGTCACACCCCGGTGCCCCAGCAGAACCGGTGTTCACCAGCGGTGCGGTCTCCCTCCTGGCTTCGGGGTCTCCTGGAGGGGCAGGAGTAAGGGAAGGCGAGCATGGCCCTGGCCTACCCATGGCGGGGCTGCTGACTCTGAGCTGTGGGCCCAGCCTGTCCCCATTTCCTCTCCTTCCTGCCATGAAGGTCTCTGCCCAAACAGCTGGTGGGGTGGGAGCAGGGAAGGTGGCTGCTTGCCTGTGGGTGGGTCCGGTCCTCACTGGCCGAGAGAGGGAGGCCTGTGCAGGGCGTGGTGCAGCTGCAAGCACCTTGGGTGGCGGCGATGCTATCTGGGCCTAACGGTTTCCTCTCGGTCGGCACTTCCGCCTCCCGCCTCCGGTGGTGAAGCCAGAAACCTGGGCTGGGGCAGCCCCCTCTGAGCAGAGAGGACTCCACGGAGGCAGCGAGGGGGGCCCCAAGAGCCAGGGCTCAGAGATGGGCGAGAGCCCAGGCCCTGCACCAACTCAGTCCCCACTTTCAGGAAAAGACAGGAAGCAAGACCACACATGCAAGCACGCAAGGCAGTGTCCCAGGAAAAGGCCTTCCTGCCGCCAACTCTGCCTGGTGCCTTCACCCCTAGCGCCCTCACCCCTGGCGCCCTCACCCCTGGCGCCCTCACCCCTGGCGCCCTCACCCCTGGCGCCCTCACCTCTGGCGCCCTCACCTCTGGCGCCCTCACCTCTGATACCCTCACCTCTGGCGCCCTCACCTCTGGCGCCCTCACCTCTGGCGCCCTCACCTCTGATACCCTCACCTCTGATGCCCTCACCTCTGGTGCCCTCACCTCTGGCGCCCTCACCTCTGGCGCCCTCACCTCTGGTGCTGTGCCAGAGGGAAGGGGACTCGGCATTAATTGCCAGCGTTGGGGACCCCAGAATGCCCATCTCTAAATAAGAAAAACACCGGTCCCTATTCATTTGAACTTGCACACGGGGCTAAGCATTATAAAAAGTTGCTCTTTTCAGAGTGCCTACTAACTAACCTGCATAGGTGAGGAAAGCGAGGATCAGAGAAGTTACGCGACTTGTCCGTGGAAGCACTGCTAGAAAGTAACAGCTGGAATTCAACTCCCCATCTGTTTCTGAAATCCAGGGTCATGGCCCGTGCTCAGCTGCGTTCAGTGAACGTGGGAGACTCGTTCGCATGAGGGCTGTCCGTGTTCCAGAAGTTCCGGCCTGCGGGGCTGTGTGACAGAAGGAGGCCCCGTTTCTGAGGCAGCCAGAGCCTGGACGTTGGCGTGAGGGGCAGAATCCAGGCAGAGCTTTGTAGCGGGAGCAGCGCTCAGCACAGCGCTCAGCACCCCGGGGCCACCGTCCATCTCTGGGATGGCTCTCCCTCGCTGGGGTGGTGGGGCTCAGAGCTTGGGGATGGGGTGGGGTCACCGATGGCTGCGGGACCACACAGAGGCTTCCCTGCCAGCCCCCTTCACGCAGTCTCAGAGGCAGGGCTGTGGCCAGTCCTTGCCCTGCAGCAGGAAAGACGCTGCTCCAGGTCCCAGGCCGGGAACCCCGACTCCCATCAGTGGGTTCTTCCCTCTTCGCTACCCTTCCCTCTGCTAGCGGAACAGAGAGGAGGCCCTTCAGCAGCCGCCCGGGAACTGAAATCCCGCACCCATCAAGCCTTACTGCTGCGGGAGCTGGATACCTCTCTCCTCTCCTTCCTCCTGTCTCTTCTCCTCCCTTTTCTCCTCCTCCCTCCTCCTTCCCATCTCCCTCCTCCTCCTTCTGCTCCTCTGCCTTCTATCTCTCCTCCTCCTTATCCTCTCCCTTTCCCTCCCTCCTCCTGCTCTTCCTGCTCCTCCTCCTCCTAGCACGCAGAGGAGGGATGGACAGGTTGGTGGTGAAAATGTGAGGCTGGGAGGTGGGGCGGTGGAGTCAGAGGGGAGGGTCCTGTCCCTCCCACAGTGCTGGCTCTGGGGCACTGCTGTCCCCTGGGCCAGGGTTAACTGGCATCAGCCTCCCGCAGGCTCAGCGGGCAGGCCGGGAAACCCTGTGTGACATGAGTGCAATTAAAAGAGAAAAAGAGTTGGAAAGGGAGCAGGAAGGATGTCCCCAGAAGAGAGAGGTCAGACAGTGAAAGAACACTAACTCTCAGCGCAGGAAAGGAAGAAGGCGCACTGAGGGGGGAGAGGCGGAGAGGCTGAAACCCGGCAGAGACCCGGGTCCGGACCCACTTCTCCGGGAGAGGCGCCTGGCGTCCCACCATGTTTGGGCACACGGATGGAGCGAGTGGCTCCCTCCGAGCCCTGCCCGGGAGGGGACAGTATCTGTTTAGATTTGTGTCTAAATTTAAACCCGATGGCCAGCCTCCCTCCCCTGCTCCTCCCCCTCCCCGCCCTCCCTCTCCACCTCCTCCTCGCCTTTCCCTCCCCCGCCCCCCCACCCTGTCCTCAGCAGAGGCCGGAGGCTGGCTGTCCCGCAGCAGCTAGCAGAGCGGCAGGCAGGCAGCCCTCCAGCCCTGCCGCCCAGCGGGACCCGGGGGCCGGAGCGGGGACAGCAGACCTGGGAGCGTGGGCAGAGGAGCGAGGTGACACCTGGAGGACATGGAGGTACCGCGGGGCGGGCGTGGTGGGCGGGCGCGGGCTGGGCAGGGCGCGTGGGGTGGGAGAAGGCGATGCCTGCCGCTGGCCACCCCCCAGCACGCCCAGCCCACCTGGCAGACCTGCGGCAGGCGGCGGGAGGGCCGCCAGGGCACAGGGCTCCTGGGTGCAAGCACTTCGGAGCGGGACTCACAGGCTCAGGACACAACTCCGTGAGCGGGCGCTCTGCAGCCCGGCCCACAGAAAGCAGAAGCCCTGAGTCTGGAGCCAGTTTTGAAAGAGAAACAGGGCGGCAGCGAGGCCCTCCTCCGCCTGCTGCCGCCCCCAAAGGTGGCCTGAGCTTCTCCCGTCCCACAGCCACAGCTCTCAGAACTTTCTGCAAAACTCCCTCGCGGGCAAACAGCACCGCTGATGATAAAGCTGGAGACCCCGCTGCACAACCCCAGGAGGGCATGTGTGTGCTCTGGGGCGGGGAGGGGGGTGCTGGCCACCTCTGTGGGGCGCTCAGGGCGAGGCCCGCCCGCCCTTCGCAGCCTGGATTTTCCTGGCACCGGTCCAACCTCAGGGGGTCCAGGAACCACCCCGCAGGGAAGGAGTAGCTGGCGGTGTGCCCGGAGTAGCGGGGTGTGTTCCCCTGCTCCGTCCCCCAGGTCCGCAGCGTCCCGGATCTCTCCCTCGCAGCTGAGAGTGGACATTTAGCCCACGTCCATCCCGGCAAAGTCTGGGGCTTTTGGAAGGAGCTTCTGAGGGGAGGCTCTGAGAAAGGAGACGGCCATCCCGTCTGCTGCCTCCTCCGCACTCCAGCTCTGGCCCGGAGCCCTGGTTGGCTCGCTAAGCTAGCCCCACGCGTGGCCTGGGCTCTGCGGATTCCCTGCAGGCGCCACAGTGTGTGTGTGTGCCGGGCAGGCACTCTGCGTTCTTGTCTTCCAGGGCTGGGGTCACCTGCAGGAAGGCTTTATGGAGTCTGGGGGACTGTGGGACCCGCAGGAGTCTGCGTGTAGATACTTGGGTAAATCGGGGAAACTGAGGCAGGTGAGGGCTGGGTGGAGTGGGGGTGATGCACAGACATCAGCAAGTGGTGCTCAGAAGTCTCTCCGCGGTCTCCCGCTGCCTCCAGCTTCCGGGCAGGAGGCGGAGATGCCAGGATGCCCCCTGGGGGTGAGGCCGCTCTGGACGTGGGGGCCCCCGTTGGGAGCGCGGGCCCCAGGACCCCGGCCGCAGGTTCGGTCTGGGTGCCTGCCTGGCGCCTGTGGCTGTGGGTGAGGGTTGGAACCCGGCTGCGCGTGAGGCCCCAAGGCCGGCGTCCACCTTGTTCTAGGAAGACACAGAGGGACCCCGCGCCCGGCCTTCCTTCTCCCTCGGCTGAGGAAGGAAGTGTGTGTGGCACAAACCCTGAACCGTCACCCGGGTGCTTCCGGGGAGGGAGGGCATGAACGGCCCGGCCACGGGTCTGCACAGCGCGGGGGGGATGGGGGTAGTAACGATGGCTCCACCAGGAGGGCAGCGGGCACAGTGGGCAGCCTCTGCCGGTCGGGGCGCCCTGATCCCACACGCTCAGGTCTGCGGGTGGCAGGGGCTGCTTTTGAAGCGTCTTTTTTTTTTTTTTCCTTTTTTCTTTTTTTATTGATTATGGTATCACATAATTGTCCTCATCCCCCCAATCTCATCCCAAACCCCTCCCTACATCTGAAGCTTCTTTGTGGAAGCACCTGAGTGTGGCACAGCCCCCTCACGCCGGGAAGGGAGGAAAGAGGGAGCCAGGAGCGGGGAAGTGGGGGCTCTGGGCAGGAAGTAACTATGAGGGACGTGCTGTGTGGGAGTGGGGCTGGGAATTCCTGGACAACCTCAGAGCGGATCCCTCTTTTGAGTGGCAAGACCCACTTTGGAGACATGAAGGGGCTTCGATGTTTGGGGAGGAACGGAGTCACAGTGTCCCCACTGACAGGCCAGCAGGCTCCGGAGCGTCCCTTCCTGGGAACCCACGCGCCCGCCGGAAGGCTGGGACATCCTTTCTCTCTTTAGGTCGCTGTGACCGCGGTGGACAATATCCCTCTTCGCTCAGCACAGAGCCTCTGGGGGACGAGCTGCTGGTGAAGGCTCACCGTCCGGGGGAACGGGCTCACTGTGTATCAGGGCCCAGGGCCGTTTTCAGCTGTGTGAGCCAGTGATGGCCGGGGTGGACCCTGCGCTCTCACTGTCCAGACTCTCAAGGAGGCCTGGGGGGAGGAGAGTGGCCAGGAGGGGCGCGGCGGGTGCCGGGGAAGCCACCTTCCTCTGCGGAGGGAGCAGGGGGCTGGGGAGGGAGGCGGGGGCAGCGGAGAAAGGAAAGCAGGGGCAAACCGCAGGCCTCTGCGTGGGGTAGACGCTGGCCAGCGGCAGCCGTTGGGGGGAAAGGGTCACTCTTTCTTCATGCGAAGCCTCCTTGCCTCACTGTGGCCCAAAGGGGGGGCCTCTTTCCGACTCAGACCGAGGCCAGCTCTAGTCTTCAGAGGCTGATGGCCTGGACTCAGCTCATGGGCAGTGGGCATCTCCGAGAGAAAGATGGGACTACAGAATGACACGGCAGGAACGCCAGCCATAGGCCGAGCCAGGGAGCCAGGCAAGGTCTGACTTCGCCAGGACGAGGGGAAGGCGGAAGGCAGGCCTCACCGCTGTGGGGGGGGGGGGGGTGACCTGTGGGTGGAGCTCACCAGGAGCCGGGATGCCAGGGGGGAGGGCTGCGCAGCCTTTGGGGCAGGGACGCTCACGCGTCTTAGGTAAGCAGTGCGTGCCTACACCACAGCCATGCAATCTCACCAGACAAGGCTGTTGACAAATGAGTTAACAAATAGGAGCTCCTTCCCTCCAGCCCCGGCTCCACAAGCCTCCCCAGTGTCCTCCGGCTCCAGGGCTCCAGCCCCTTGGAGCCAGGGCTCCAGCCCCTTGGAGCCCTCTGTTCAAATCAAGTGAGAGCGCCCGGCCTCTCCCTGAAGGCTCCCTGAGTTCGGGAGCCCGAGCGCCTGCACCCTCGGCCTGATGGGCACATGATCCTCGCTGGTTGAATGAGAAACAAATGCTGGAAGGTGAGAGAAGGATCGGGTGCCCCTTTTTAAAGCCAGGCTTCCACCTGCTGGTTTTGATTGCCTTGGTAGGCATGTCCAATACAGACCCCGGAGGCGCAAGTACGAATTCTGTCCCGGAGAGGTGCACGGCAGGAATGGAAGAGGGAAGTGTGCAGTAGAGAAAGAGGAGACTCAGGACGCGGAGGTTAAAGGTCACTCTGAGTACTCTCACATGGGCTGTCGTCAGCACCGAAGAGCCAGGAGCACTTGCAGAAAGTCTGATTCTTGTGGACTAAGCCCTTCATTTGCTCAACAAGATAGTAGACACGTGACATCAGCTACTATTCAGGCGAACAAGTGGGGGATCCAGCCGGTGAGAATTAGGCTTCGTTGCCGTTGGCTAAACGGTGTCTGCTTTATTTTATTTTTTATTTATTTATTTTTTCCCCGGTGTCTGCTTTGGATGGAGGCCGTTAGAGAGGCCTTTTCTCTGAGGAACCCCAGGCCCTCCCCGTTCTCACCTGTCCTTCCCCGTTCATTCTGTGATTGAGCACTGGCTACACGCTGGCGTTCATGCTTCAACGACACCGAAGGTTACTGGGCCATCCTATCTGTGATCCTCACAGACTATCGGTATCACTGCGGGGTGGGGGTGGGGGTGGGGGCATGTGTTAGTATATACAAGGTGTTCATTGTACTTCATGAAGTGTTTTCTCCCCCAGTCTCACCAACAGCCTTCGCTGTTTTGGGATCCCTCCTCTCGCTGAGCCCTGGGTCAAACTAGGGACTGTGTGGCCTCTGGGAGCTGAAGTGTGTGGTTGTGGCTGCCTACTCCTTTTCTTTTCCTCTTCTTGTTTTTTTTTTTTTTTAATATAATTTTATTGATTTTGTACAGAGGAGAAGGGAGATAGTTAGAAACATCGATGAGAGTCATCGATCAGCTGCCTCTTGCACGCCCCCTACTGGGGATATGCCCGCAACCAAGGTACATGCCCTTGACCAGAATCGAACCCGGGTCCCTTCAGTCACCAAGCCGACGCTCTATCCATTGAGCCAAACCGGTTTCAGCCCTCTTCTTGTTTTTTTTAAATATACTTTATTGATTTCTCACAGAGAGAAAGAGAGTTAGAAACATCGATCAGCTGCCTCCTGCATACCCCCTACTGCAACCAAAGTACATACCCTTTATTGAACCCGGGACTCTTCAGTCCTGGGACCCTTCAGTCCGCAGGCTGACGCTCTACCCACTGAGCCAAACCAGGGAGGGCATGCATACCCCTCTTCTGTCTGGCTCCGAGGCTCCGTGGGACTCTCGGTAACAGTGGCTTCCACTAGGAGAACCTCCCATTGCTGTCCGCAGGGACGGGGGAGGCTGGGGTAGCGGGACTGAAGGCCCGGGGCCTGTCACGGAGGCCCAGCACATTCTGGAAGGGGTCGTGTGTCAGCCTGCGGAGGCGCGGCCCCTCGCCGCCAGGCAGCCAGGCAGCGGAGCTTGGCCGGAGGGTTGGTTCCGTGGGAAATCTGAACACTGGCAGCTCCGTGGCCCCGTAATCTTATCAGGGCCACCGGAGAAAGCTGTTGATTTCAGAGAAATTATCCGCAGGCAGCTCCGCCTGCCTCCAGTAATAGCTTCAAGCTTGCGGAGCCAGCTCGGCCAGCCCTGCTCACGCCCTGGCACGTCACAGCTCACGCTCCGGGCGGGAGGAAGCCACAGAATCGAGGAGAACCTGAGACCCCCGGGAGGGACGCCGAGGGCCCGGGAGGGACACCAAGGCCATGGGCAACGCCGAGGCTGCGGGAACCGGGCGCCCTGGGCCTTTGCAAAGCTCCCGGCCTGTCTCTCATCTGGGCAGTAGCTCAGCCTAAGCCCTGAGAAATGAGATGATCAGCTTCATCACAAAAGCAGCATTCACTCCTGGTTGGCCTTCAGGGCGCACGTAGATATTCCTATGTCCATGGAAACAGGATACCGTTTATCACCGAGCACAGAAATGTAGCGGCTGCCAGGGCCCTCCTGAGCCGGACCGGAGAGGACACTACCTCACACGCTGGGCTTTTGGGCAGTGAACTCCCCAATTCCCCCCGTTAGGCTCCTGGGATTGTGGGACATGAGCGGGGAGCCCGGGGGCTCGGCTGTGAAGTCCCACGTGGAGGGCAGGGACTCCCCGGGAAAGGTGAGGCGGACATGCAGGCCCCGCTGTGGGACGCCCTCCTGTGCCATCAGGGCCCCTCCTCAATGGCCAGCGTGGGCCCGGGCTGGAATCCCCGAGAAGTCCAGGCATTGGAGCCAGCATTCTCTCCAGCCAAGAAGCGAAGCGCCGGCCTCGGATGCCCGGCCCTGGTTTGGAACCTGCTTGCTCCAGGTCACGCCACCCTCCTGGAAGTCACAGCCCTCCCAGGCAGGGTCCGCTATAGTGAGGCAGCAGCACGGCCCAGGCCCCACCGACATGCGTGGAGGCCGCCCGCTGAGGCCTGGGGACGCACAGGTGAGCGTGTCCCCTCTGGTCCTGGCAGGACTCGTGTTAGCAGGCAGGCGCAGGACAGGCCTGAGCTCCCGTGGACAGAGGGCTCAGCCCGCTGGCTTCAGGCAGGGCTGCCTGTTGCAGGTGACTCTGCTGAGTCTGAGGGCAGAGTGGGAGTTCAAAGGCAGCTTCTCCACTGGGAACCGGAGAAAACGCACCGTGTGTACGGCTCCCCCATGCGAAGCCTCCTGGCAGCCCTGGGGGTACCCATCTGACCTCATCCTGATTTCAGCCCCTCACCACCCCCACACACCCTGCCTGGGGCCAGCCCCCAACCGCAGCTGCTGAGGGGATGTGTCTGAAACAGGCCCAAGGGATTGCCTGTGGCCAAGCTCACCAAAAGCCACCCCAAGTCCCTCCACCTTCTCCCCCGGAGAGAGCCCCTGGGAATGAACCCCACGGAGAGAGCGCCTGGCCCTCACGCCTGGATTGAGCCCGCTCCCTCCTGGGCACTGTGCGTGGCCAGCCCCTGCTCTCCAGACCCATGGAGAGGGCCCGGACCGGAGGGACCGCTCAGCAACAGGCGGCTGGCTCCATCCAGGCGGGAATGATCAGTCTGACGTAACAATCAGTCACATGAGGACCCGCGGCTGCAGGGGGTCGGCTGGTCGGCTGCTGTGAGAGGTCGTGATGAACGGCAGAGGATTATTTCTGCTCGGCAGGGGCTCTGTTCCACATCGCTGTGTCCCAGGGAACGGAGCAGCTGCCCCAGGAAAGGAACATTCTGGAAGACTTGCCCCGCCACGGCCCTGGCCTGGGAGGGTCAGAACTAGCCAGCCACACGCTCCGCTCAACCGCACAGATGAGGTCAGTCCCGCCAGGTGTCGCCGTGGCAGCAGCTGCAGGCGCTTGGTGAGCACCGCTGGTGTCCTGGCCCGGAGACCTCGGAGGGAGCGGCGCTCTGGAGCCGGGTGTCCGGTCAGACCGCGTCGTTCAGGCCGGCAGGGAACACGCGTGTCTGTGCCACTCGGGACTCACTCACGGAAGACTTGCACAACTCGTGGTCTGGGTGTTCAAAAGCTATCGCAATGTTGTCAGTGATTTCCGTTGCTCTGTGCTTTGGGGTGTGATAGGACGGGCAGGTAGGCATGAGGGGAAGTCATGGGGTGCAGGCAGGCCCGTTTCTACAGGAAAGGCGTCAGCGAAGCGTAAATCTGAGCCATTAGGGGCAGCTGCTTACAATGCTTCTGCATCTGAGCCCCAGAACAGCTATCTGTTGGATGGAGTCATCGGGAGGGATAGCTTATCGCCATCCTTTCTGATTTGGGAATTTCCCCAAGTGAATAGGGAACTGAACCTTTTCTACATGGGGTTACACAACACTCAGAATTGCCCCCACCCTCCCACTACGCAGGGACAGGAGCCCTGCTCTCATGCCTAAAGAAGTGGTGAGGGCCGAGACCGGTTTGGCTCAGTGGATAGAGTGTCAGTCTGCGCACTGAAAGGTCACAGGTTCGATTCCGGTCAAGGGCATGTACATTGGTTGCGGGCACATCCCCGGTGAGGAGTGTGCGAGAGGCAGCTGGTCGATGTTTCTTTCTCTCTCATCGACGTTTCTAGCTCTCTATCCCTCTCTCCTCCTCTGTAAAAAAATCAATAAAAATATATATTTTTTAAAAACACAAACAAACAAGACATAGTTGCCACAGCTTACACACACTGTTTGGTCAATTACATGTTGATTTAAAAAAAAAAAAAAGAAGAAGCGGTGAGGGAAGGTGGCCTAGGGGGGCGTTGGCACCAGGGTGGGTTTGAGGAAAATGGTAGTAACAGCGGCCCTCTGCCCGCTCCTTCTGGGTTAGTCTCATCATGGCCTTTGGGGCAGGCCACAGATAAACCCCGAGACCTGGGTTCCAGTCCAGCGTCAGACACTCGCCTTGGGGTGTCCTGGCTGGTCCCTCCACCTGTTGAGCTGGCACCTGCTCCACTCACCTTGTAAGGCTATTTTGTGAGGAAGTAAGATGATGCGTGCTGCATGAGATAATCTATGAAAGTACCTTAAAAATGAAAATATCCCATGAAACCATGGTGGTGTGGTTATTACTAAGTGGATTTTGTGAGAAATTTTAACAAACTGAGGTGAATTACATAAAGTTCCGGCATTCTCTGCCCCGTGGAAGGTGGCAGAGGGCGTGCAAAGAAGGCGACATTGCTGAAAGTGAGCAAAGCTAAGGCTTCCATTGCGGACCAAGGAGGATGCACGAAGAGGCTGTGAAAAGCAAAAGATCCCAGCTCTCCTTCTCAAAGCACTTTCCCTCATCTCGGACCCGAAGCAGTGAGTCTGAAAACCCCACCACCGGCCCTCTGCCTGCCACGAGCAGAATGTAACACGGCCTTCCGGAGGAAGGCTGGAGAAGGATGTGGGAGTGAAGAGCACGGGCCCAGAGCCAGGCAGCTGGGCTTGCATCCTGACTGCCCGTTACCAGCCTGGGACCTCTCAGGGCCTTGGTTTTCCCGTCTGTGAAATGGAATAGTAACAGGACCTGCGCGGTTGGGTTGTGATGAGGATGAAATGAGGTCATCGTGGTGTGAAGCGCGCAGAGCTGTGTCTGCACGTCACAGGCATGGTAGCATGTTTGTTGGGTAAGAAGGCTTGATGGTCATCCCTGGCTGTGGGCGCCGCTCTGACTGGGACCCGGGGTGGACAGGGGACATCTGAGGTCAGCTTCCGGCTGAGAGTGTGGGGAGAGGGGTGGTTGGTGCACCGGCGTTCAGAGCTCCGCAGGGACACTCGGGCCGCCTCCAGGGACTGGTCCTGGGGGCAGTGCTAGGAACCCCATGTCCAGACGAGAGCCTGGGAGAGGGGGAGCCAGGGAGACGGGGAGCCTGGGCCCAGGAACGGCAGGTCTGAGCTGTAGGCTCCCAGGCAGCCAGGCCTGGCTCAAGCGACGCGCTTTAAAGAACGGGAGGGAGGAGAGGTGTGTGTGGCTCCCGGTGGAGCCGCGACATGAGCAGGTGGTAAGTGGCAAGGACATCAGTCCAGCTCACCTGACCCTGACGGCGTGCTTCCCTACCTCCTCCTCTCTCCCCGCACCTGGTTACCTCCTCCCTGCCCCGTGCTCGCCTGTCACCCCTGCAGGCGAGCCCCGGAGAGGTGGGATCCTGAGACAGCCGCGGGATTGGAGAGCGAGACGCTAACCATTCACACCCGGCCCCTCTCAGCGACATCCCGCCTGAGCTGCTCTAGGCTTACGAGCTGAGCGCTCCCATGTGCCAGCAGGGCGTTGGGGTCTCGCAGCCACGCAGGTTACGTGCGTCATGGGGATGTCTGGGCAAGATGCATGCAGCAGGCGGAGCGGCCTGGCCCACAGGTGGCTGTGCACCTGGAACGCAGGTCTGTCCCGAGGGCGGTTCCGGGGACCGCCTCGGGCTCTGTTCCTGGCCCTCCCTCGCTAAGTGTTTTTGTTAATGACTTGGTTGAAACATAGAAAGACTCCAGATGACCCACAGCTGGGATAGCTAATACGCTACATGACATATTCAAGTTCGAATGATTTACATAGGAAGGGATGCCGGGCCAAAACCAACACGGTGAAATTAAACAGGGGCGGATGCAGAGTCCTAAAGCCGCTCAGCTTTAGGAAAACGTCCTACGCCAGCGCAGGGAGACCTGCTGGGAAATACATACCCACGCGGCCAGTCATCCCACAAATATGCACTGGGCCTCCTCAGGGGTTCTCGGAGGAGGTCAGATCTGAAGATGCTGTCTCCGCACACTGAGCGTGATGCAAGTGGCCCCTTATCTCCAGTCAGTGCAGGCGTCCTCAGTGGCAGGCGGGCGGCCGCTGAGGGGCTGACGCCTGGAGCTAGAAGACAGGGAGGCTGTGAGGGACCGGGGGAGGGTCCTGGTATTTGGTGTCTGCCTGGAGGCTGCTGCGGGCAGTGGGGACACGGAAGGAGCCTGGTGACTGCATCTCAGGCCGGAGCGGGAAGAGGCATTTGCTGGTTTGGGGCCGGAAGGGCTGAGTTTGACTGAGGCGTTGGCAGGATGACCAGAATTGGGAATTCAGGACTGGAGATTGGAGGGCGTTGGGCTGGAAGGTGGTCCCCGGGTGGGGGCCGGTGAGGTGCCTGGAGAGAGACGGGCACGCCAAAAACCACGCTGTGGACGTCTCTGCTATTCAAGGAGCACCAGGACCGCGGAGGACAGCGAAGGGCCTCAGTTTATATGCAAAGGGCTGGGTGTTTGTTCAGCTGACCACACACTTCACATAAACTAACACTTTCCAAAGAAAGACTTCAACCGGGGCTTTATCCCTGTATCCCACAGATGTTGGACGTGGGATTTCTCCCCTGCCCATGCCCCCTCCCCATGACCTTTCCCCAGCATTCTCTCTCAAGCTCAGGAGCACAGGCCGAGGGGAAATGGGCCTAACTCGGGGCTGACCTGAGCTGGGCTGCAGCCCGGGGGGACAGGATAAGGCAGGGGATGGGGGGGGAAGGGAGCAGGGGTAGCATTATGTGTCCAACAGGCAAAGGTCTTATAGCTGCTTTTTGTGAGACCAGGCTGTGGTCCCCATTGATCCTGCTAAGCCCCCAGCCACGCTCGTCGGGAATGGTCTACACCAGGCACATTCTGATTGTTTCTAAAATGACAAAACCCGCCGAAACCAGTTTGGCTCGGTGGATAGAGCGTCGGCCTGCAGACTGAAAGGTCCCAGGTTTGATTCCAGTTAAGGGCATGTACTTTGGTTGCAGGCACATCCCCAATAGGGGTGTGCAAAAGGCAGCTGATCGATGATTCTCTCTCATCGATGTTTCTCTTTATCCCTCTCTTTCCTCTCTGTAAAAAATCAATAAAAAAATATTTAAAGAAAAAGAATTGTTTAAAATGACAAAACCCCAGTGAACCAGAACTCCTCTCAGAAAACCCCAGGACTTCACGTTCTGGGTGCTCTCCATAGTCTTAAAATATACATTTATAATTCAGCTAATAGTAAACCTTTCAGGCAAAATTGCAAAAATATACTATCCTAACACAACCATTACTTTCTTTCTCACTTCTGATCCTCAATTTTATCCCTTTGGTCATTAAAAAAAAAAAAAACTGGGATGCCGAGACCGGTTTGGCTCAATGGATAGAGCGTTGGCTTGGGGACTGAAGGGTCCCGGGTTCGATTCCGGTCAAGGGCATGTATCTTGGTTGCGGGCATATCCCCAGTAGGGGGTGTGCAAGAGGCAGCTGATCGATGACTCTCTCTCATCGATGTTTCTGACTCTCTATCTCTCTCCCTTCCTCTCTGTACAAAATCAATAAAATATATTTTTAAAAAAAACTGGGAGAAAAAGACAATTCCAATTCATGTAACTGCTTCCCATTCTGTGTGTCATATTCGTAGCCACATGGATCCTTCTTACAAAACCGTAACCATAACACCGCGACGTGGCACCCCACCTCTGCCCTCACGTCCGCAGGGCAGCGCCCGCCATCCTCCGCCGCGTCCTCGTGTGGACGTCTGCATGGCGTTTCGTTGTACAAATACGCCCGAAGCTGCTTCATCCTTTTTCTATTTCGGGGAATAGTCTTTGTTTCACTTTCTCCATCTCATAAATAACGTCGCTTTACACAGTCCGTGGGGTGTTTCTTCTCCTTGTGACTTACTCGGTTGGAAGCAATTCCCAGGAGGGGATCATCAGGGCGAAGGGTCTGGGAGTTTTGATGGTTCCAGTGAAGGCTGCCCATCCCGGCCTGCCTTCCTCCCGCAGCGAATCATCTACCTGGTGAGCACAGACCGGGCCATCGCCCGGTTCGGCACAGAGCCCGTCCTCCCAGGGCCCATGCCGTGGCCCGCTCCTCCACAGGGAGGGGAAGTGGGAGAGGGAGGAAAGGGGTGTGGACACCCTGGGAAATGAAGCAATCTGTGGCACTTCCTGCGGGACAGATGCAGATAGGGGGAGGGGAGGGAAATGAAATACCAGCAGAGGGAGCAGGGCAGAGTGATCCGGGACAGGAGGAGCCACTCCCCTTCTCCCCTTCCCCCCAGCCATGAATGGAGGCTGAACCCTGAGAGTGTGCCCTGCCCTTAGGGCCTTAGGGAGCCACGGACTGGCGCCTGGGAAAGCTCTGGGTCTCGGGCAAGAGTGGTCTGTGTGGTCACTTACCCGCCTGCTCGCTGAGGACGTATTTGACGAGTGTGTCCGGCTCTGTGCTGGGAATTCTGGACACGAAAGGGCATAAAGC
This sequence comes from Pipistrellus nathusii, assembly GCA_963693515.1. NCBI lineage: Eukaryota > Metazoa > Chordata > Mammalia > Chiroptera > Vespertilionidae > Pipistrellus > Pipistrellus nathusii. Next base: position 36,736,175 of record OY882875.1, on the reverse strand, counting down.
TTCAGAGACTGCACCCCAGTCAGGGTCAGAGGATAAAGGTGATGACCACAGAGTGGGCCAGTGACCAGTCACCTGTGCTCAGGACCCAGCTCAGGCATGAGCTGGGGAGGAGGTGATGTCTGAGCTCCATCCAGCAGGAGGGCGTGAGAGCTGGGGCGGGAGAGAGGAGAGTGTGGACAGGAGGACAGGAGCAGCTGGCAGACCACGCGAGACCTGGGACCTGGCCTTGGAGGTGCCAGGATTCCTCACCCACAGAGCTGAGATGCTCGGTGTCTCTGGGAAGCACCCAAGGGGCTTGGCCTCTCTGGGGGGCACCTGAGGGGCTCAGTCTCACTGTGGGGAGCACCTGAGGGGCTCAGTCTCACTGCGGGGAGCACCTGAGGGGCTGGCCTTGAGCTGTGTCTTTTCAAAGCATTCGTCCAGCTTTAGTTGGAGATGCATTTGGCCTGCTGGTGAGATGACAGCAAGTTTAAGGTCTTAAAAGCCGCCCCTGTGTTCTCAGAGCAATGGTGGGGGAGTCATGTGATCAGATTTCCACTTCAGAACCATCGCCGTGGCTGTGGTTCGGAGAATGGACCGGAGAGACATGTCATGGAGACCTTAGGGGCTGTTTGGTGGCTCGGAGTGAGGTCCAGGCCAGCTGGCTGCAGAAGGGACTGCGAATGCAGAGCAGGGAGAGGAGCCTGAGCGGGCCCTTCCTCTGATGGCTGAGAACTTTCCTCCTGGGTGCGGACCAAGGAAAGGGCAGCAGGGTTCCCAGACCTGAGCTCAGGGCATGCCCAGTCGCAGTCACAGCCTCTACAGGGCAGGCCGCCCTGGGACTGGGTGCCTCCCACCCACAAAAGCAGCTCACCTGCGCCCCCGGGTACCTGTGCAGGTGCATTGTGTGTGTGTGTGTGTGTGTGTGTGTGTGTGTGTGTGTTCAGGGGCTGAGGGGGGGGCAGAGCGAGTGTTCCGTGTAACAGAGGAAGCCAGGCGTGGTGGCCTGGGAGTCCGGGCTCTGGACTGAACGCCATGGCCCGAGTGCTGCCGGATCCTGACTCAACAGCACGGATCTGGGCCTCGCCAGGACGGTAATTCCATCCGTGCTGGCTCAGGGGATTAAGTGGGATAACCTCCATGGGCAGGATTTGGAGAAGGAAGAAAGGACTCCACAGATGCAGGTGCTGTCGCCTCTGTGTTGGGAAAGCGCAGGGACATATCTGAAGTGACTTTCCCTCGGAGAGGAGCCGGCGCCGGGGGCCGGCGTGTGGAGGGGGGCCGTGGACGCGCTTCCCGGGGCCTCGCTTCCTCCTGCCGGTGGCCTCCTTTGAAGCCAGAGCAGCTGCACAGAGGACAGCGGGCCGGCCCGGCCCAGATCGCTCTGCTCAGAGGCAGAGCTGTGTTTGAAGCCGCAGAGAGGAAGCAGTGGTGGGCGGGCAGGACTTCCTGACTCGAGTTCTCGGGTCCGGCCTGAGCCCCCAGGCCCACCAGGGGGCCTGCTGTCCACACCGGGGGGGCCCTGTCCCTCCCGCTGGAGCCTGACTGTCCCAGCTACAGGCAAGGGCGAAACTCGGGAGCTACAGGGCCGCCCCGCCCGTCCAGTGAAGTGCTGCGAGTTTCAGAGACAAAAGCGCCAACTAAGAACAGAGCAGGGAGGTGAGGCCAGGTGGAACCTGGGGCAGCGTGCCTGGAGGAGGGAGGAGGATGCAGGTGCTCTCACCCGGACACGGGCCTGAGCACACGCAGGCGTGGCATGAGGCGGGGCGGGGACGCGGGGACGGCCCAGAGGCAGCTTCCACAGGCCAAGCTCGGCCCCTGCAGCTAGTGCTCCAGCTGCCACCGAAAGAGCCACAGGCCGGGGCTTAACCCACTGCGTCCCGCCCACCGTCCGAGGCCGCCATCCTGACGGGTGCCGGGGCGGGCTCCTCCGCTCAGCTTTACCATGGGCGTCCCCACAGGGTCCTCCCTCCACGAGTGTCTGTGCCCTAAGCTCCTCCCGTGGGGAGCCCAGGCACCTCATCTGAACGTAACCACCCTTTTCAAGGCCTTATCTCCAAATACAGCCTCATGCCGGGGCCAGGACGTCAACATTGGGGACACAGTTCAGCACGTTTCAGCCCCAGCCCCTCACTTCCGGCTGTGAGTGAGAACAGAGAGGCCACCCACCCTCCACTCGGCGCCTGGCTACTCTGTCTGCCTGTCCCGGCCACATCCTAGCAAGAGCCCTGGGCGGCAGGGCGTGTACACCACGGGGGGGCCTCCTGCAGGCCTCCTCGCTGTCCCACACTGGGCACCCCACCCGGTGCAGCTCCATCCCGCTGGGTGGATGGACTCAGGCCACCCGTCCTGCCCACTCAGAGCTCAGTGCCACGGACTGTGGCCACGGCGTCCCGGCCACTGAGCTACTTCCAGCCTCTGTCCTGGAGGCCTTTGCCCTGCCGTCCCTCTGCCTGGAGCTTCCCCCTCGCCCCCATCATCCTGCCGGAAGTCTTGTTGCTATGGGGATCTTACTCCTCACTCACTATTCCATTTGGGGGCCACGTCTGCCCAGCCAAGATGAAGGGGTGAGGCCTGGCAGGGACCAGCCCGCTCCCCATCTGCCCTCCATCACGGGGGCACCGAGGGCCAGGGAGGGGGGAGGCTGAGCCTGGGGCTGGCTTCCCACAGTTATTCCCGAGAGGGACTGCGCTCCCCGCCCCCAGGCCTTATCTGGGGGAGGCCCAGATGTTTCCTCTCACCCAGACAGCCCCCTGCTCCCTGAGGGAGGTGCCTGCGACCCGGGCCTGGGAGGTTTCCCACCGGCTCCTATCTCCTGGCTCGTTCCTCTGGGAGCCTGGGAGCCGGCTTATCTGGGCCGGAGAGCCTTTGAGGGGAACAGCGACGGGGCCCTTTAACGCTGAGCCAGCCCAGAGGCCGGGCAGAAGCACAGCCGTGTCAGAGGGAGCCAGGCCTGCGCCCCGGACACACTGTCTAACCAGGAAAACTCTGAGCACCCTCAGAGCTGGCGAGCCCGGGCCTTTGCCCCTCCTTCCACATTCACTGCCCGGCTCTGTCACGTGTGTTTCTACGTGTCTGTGCGGCCCTCTTCACCGGCCTCATCACGTTCCCCCTTTTCCATGCACAGCTCCACGTGCTAGAAACGTGCCTTCATTTTTAATGGAGCATCGGTGGCCTCCAGGCTCTGTCGTTCACTCCAACTCGCTCTCTAAAATGCAGCATTCCGGCCGTTCCTAACTGTCCACCTTGAGGAGACCTGCGATGCCACAGAGAACTTTGCATCAGCTGCCTTCTTCCTCTGTTTCCTTCGTGTCTCTTCTAGTAAGAGAGCAAAGCGCTTCCGAGCGTGCTTGTGTGCCGGCTCCGAGGCGGGTTAGCAGCACCGTGCTGCAGCGGAGTGAGGAGGCGCCCCCACAGGCTGGCGGCCCGGCTGTCCGGGCCTTAGGACGCTTCTCCGCTGCGTGTTACACAGCAATCTCCCAGCCACCTGCTTTACTGCGGGCCAGGGAGGTCCCACGTCTGCCCCACGTGCCACTCCGGCCGCTGTCGCCCGGGCTTTGGAAGTTTATCTGCTTTGTCACATGGGAAGTCGTTTAGGCCTCAGCTCTGACTGCCCTCTCCGCGGGATCATACCGCTTGCCTGGTTGTTGCTTGGGACGTGACACCGTCTTCGCTAAGACGTGAGGCCACCCACGCAACCTCTCTCACGGCACTGCCCTTGCTACCTGGCGCTGCCTGTCCCCTCACCAGAGTGCGACCGGGAAGGCCTGTGCCATGGGCTGTACCAGTTTCCCTATCCTGAGCACAACGGCCAACACATAACAGGTGTGCAATAGCTCTGTATTGGTTTAAACATGTCAGCCTTTGGATAAGACTGAGGCTCTGGTTTCTGGGCCACGTCTCTGCACCTCGGGGTCTCCATCTGTTGAATAGCCCAACAATCTGCTTAGCACCTTCGTTTCCAATGAGGCACCCAGTTGAGTGGGATGCTAACATGCACCTCGAGTTCTGACCCAGAGGCGGCTGCCATGAACCCCAGGAAGCAACTAAGCTTGGGTTGTGCAGTGGCTTCTACATACAACAGGTAAACCAGGGAAAGACACGCCCACCCAGATTTCAGACATGGTTTGGGCAGCAGCGGGGAGAGCGGGTAAGGCAGAGAAGAGCAGCGGCAAAGAAACCTCTCCCCACGGATCGAGAGAGGTGACGGGGCCTTAAGCGCAGAGACCACAGCGAGGACAGAGGGGCCAGACTGGACATACGTGGAGAGGACAGAATGCCTGGGCGCGGTGACCTAACGCAGCGGCCGGCAACCTTTCGGACCGGGTGGCAATGGCAGTCAGAAGGATGGGGGGAGAGACATTCTAAAGGATGTCAGAAGGCGGGGGAGAGAGTAGAATCCGATGGGTCTGCATTCCATCGATTTCAGAGCTGCTCTGTGCTCGGCCAGGCCCCACAGACCAGCCTTCACTCCTTCCTCGGTGGCTCCCGGGCTAGCTTCCCGGGACCAGAGACTGTGGAGGAAGAGCACAAGGACCCCTTGTTTCCAAAGTCAGGTGGAGGCTGCATCTCGCCCTGAGGAAAGGAGAGATCTCCAGCTGGAGCCGGAGCCTGAGCCCGCTCGGGACCGGCCTGGCCGCCCTCTGGCACCCGCGTGGCCCGGGCTGGTGAACATGTGGCCCCGCCGTGTCTGCAGGGGGAGTGCCTGCAGAGAGGAAATGGCTCAGACCAGATACCGCCTTGTTTGTTTTCCCTGCAAAGAAAGCAGAGTGCTTCGCTCATTTTGGGGATAAGGCAGATATTTTTAATCCTTCGTTTCCTGCCGCCTACAGGTGTTTCCTCTGGTGTCACTGCCAGAAGGTCAGAGCCATGACATCATCCGCTTAGTCCCTGAGATTGCCAAAAGGCGTCCCTGCTCCGACCTGTGAGTGCCAGCCACCTCAGGTCCCTTGAGACAAGGTGAGATGAATGCCATCCATCCTAAGGTGACCAGACAGCCTGCTTTTGGCGGGACAGTCCTGATTTTTAACAATTTGTCCCGCATCCTGCAGTGTTTTTAAAAAGTCCCAATTTTTGGAAAGATTCTTTTAAATCTTTTGGACTTTTTAAAAACGCCGCGGGATGAGGGACAAATTGTTAAAAATCGGGACTGTTCCATCAAAAGCAGGACGTCTGGTCACCTTACCATCACCTGCCTGTCCTCCGTGTTCACCTGTGGTGGGGCGGGCTCCCGCCTCAGACCGGTGGAGAGGAGGAAGGCTCTGGTCTCCAGCAGAACCCTCCGTGGCTGAGTCCCTCGCTCAGTGACGTTAGTGACAGAGCAGCTCAGTAGCTCCAAGGCATATATACTCTTTACCTCCCACACGGGGGACCCTCCCCCCAAACAGTCTCCACAGCCTACAGGACAGGCGAGGGAGCTGGGCCATTCCAAAGGCAGAATACCGTTTGTTTTCACCCCAAAAGTCACACGTAAGCTAACACTTTGAGGAACACCATGTTTTGCACGCCCCAGAGAAGCCCTGGAAGGAGGTCCTCTCTCGGCTTGTCTACTTGACAGTCGTGTGACTCCGTGGAGACTTGCATCTGTCTGCTAGCACCGCGGTCGGCAAACTGCGGCTCGCGAGCCACATGCAGCTCTTTGGCCCCCTGAGTGTGGCTCTTCCACAAAACACCACGGCCAGGGCGAGTCTATTTTGAAGAGGTGGTGTTAGAAGAAGTTGAAGTTTAAACAGTGTGGCTCTCAAAAGAAATTTCAATTGTTGTACTGTTGATATTTGGCTCTGTCGACTAAGGAGTTTGCTGACCACTGTGCTAGAAGGAATGGAACATTTATTGAGCACGTTTGTTACACAGCTTGCCTAAGCTCTCAGGCCACTTGTTCTGTGAGTTGGGAATTACCGAGCCCTTTTACTGCATAGGAGACTGTGGGTTGGAGCAGGTGAGGGGCCTGGGGGCCAGGGAGCGGCGGGAGCTGAACTTGAACCCAGGTCTTCCCTTCTGGAGTCCTACCCCACAATCCCCATTAGAATTTGATGAGGGGCAAGAATACCTTTGCTATTATTTAATATTCAGAACAGTGATCTAGTGTTGGACATGTAATAATGAAAAGTCAGTTCATCTATCACACCAGCAGGCACCTCCTGGGATTACCGGGGAAACAGGCTGGACAGGATAAACCGTCTTCATGTAAATACTGAGTAGCCAACCACCGGCCTCCGGAGCCACAGCCGCAGGCAGGCTTGACTGAGGTTTGCCTTAAAAACACCACCACTGTGGGTGTGTTTAAAACAAAATCAATCCGATTTTACCCAAACATGAATTTTAATCTTCTCTTAAAAGTCAGATCGTTGGAGATGCTGGGCCTTGACTGACCCTTTAAAAAGTCAGCCCACGTGACGCAGGCCGTGGCTGGAGTGGAGTGGCAGCGGCCCCTCCCATTGGGGTGGGCTGGGTTCTCCCTCCTCCACCCACTGCTTGGCGGTGCCTGTTTGGCCTCTGAAGTTTGCGCGCCCGCCCTAAACGATGGGGCAGAGGGGCCTGGACACGGGTGCGAGGTGCTGCCAGGACCACAGCCTGGCATGTCGGGAAACACCATTTCCCATCTAGGCCCCAAAGCGGTCCTGGCTCCCAAGTGCCAAGCGGGGTTCTTTGCTCCAAAACAGCCGCGCTGACCTGCAGAGATGAGCCGGGTTTCACAGCAGGAGGATGGCGGTGCCGCCGGAGTCAGACCGGCCGAGTGTGAGCCCAGCCGCGCGGCACCACGTGTGACTGTGGGAAAGCTCTGCACACGTCCTCGTGCACCAGGATTAGTCACACGACCACACTCTCCCCGGCTGCGGAGAGCACCGAGCGGGCTGTGCCTGTGATGTGCGTACACAGCCCGGGCTCCAGTCACTCCTTCCTGTTATCCCTTTCCCTTCCAGAGCGACCAGGGCTCGGCTCCTCTGGGGACACATCAGCTCGTTGCCGGGGACTTGTGCTAAGTGCTGAGTGTCCGGGACCTGTGGAAGGGCAGGGGGTGGGCCCACAGGAAGTCGCCCTGTCTCTCTCCTTCCTCAGGCCCAGGATGTGCCTGTTCTAGGAGCAGGTGCTGAGACGGCAGGGGACGTGCTGGCTCTGAATGGACTGTTTCCTGGAGCAGAGAGCAGAATTTGGGGGGGGGGGGGGGGGGGAGTCAGAGCTTGAAACTCATTTCAGTGTCTCGGCGCCGTGCTTCCTTTCCCCTGAGAACATGTCATGGTGCTAATTTGCTCCCTTAAACACACGTGCACAATCTCACATGACGGAGGGAGCTGGCATGCTGGGTTTTACAGGCATGTGAAGATCTTTAGGGTTGCCTCCCTCAGACCAGCTCCCGTCCCTGTATTACCCTTCACATATACCCTCTGTAACATATGCCATATCCTAGAACTATATATATTCTTATATGTGTTAGATACACGCTCATATAGATACGCACGGACATGTGCATATAGGGGGAGATGGTTTACATACACACTTCTCTACATCTTGCTGGTCTGACTGCATAGCTTCTCATGGGAATGTGGATATTCTAGGACATTCTTGGTCAAGGTCTCACCACAGCCCGTTATGTGGATGGATGGTAAGACCTCCCCCTGCTGCTGGGAGCGCACTGTGTCCGGGGTTTTGCTGCTATGCATGCTCTGTCCACTTCCGTGGCCGCGCCCCGGACTCTGTGTCTAAGGAGTGGGTTCTCAGGAGCGTGGGGCTTAGTCGAAAATGTTACCAGGTCCAAAGGCTGCAACAACTCACATGTCCCCAGCAACATGGGAGGATCATGGTCCTTCTTCCCGGTTTCCAATAGCAACAGCTGCTTCTCTCTCCCACCCTTCTCCCTGCCTACCTGGTAAGCAGAGAGAAATCTTAGTGCTATTTAATTTGCATTTCCCTGTCAGCTTAGTGAGTTTGAGCATCTTTTTATGTGTGCTGGCTTTTTGAATTTGCTTTCCTATGAATTGCTCGCTTATATCCTTTGTCATGTATTGTGGGAGCGCTTTATATCGCAGATACTGTCTCCTTTTCATCTGTGTGACGACTTACCAGACCTGCTGTTTTTGCTTTCCGTCCTTTATAGTATCTTATCCAAAACAATGTTTTTCATTCTTTATAGAGGGTTTTTAAATATACGTATAAAGATATATATATATATCTTCTGGGACCTGCCTTAGTTAAAAGGAAAATGTTTTACGTTAGCACTCTCTTATCCTGTGCTCTGCTGTTACATCTATGTTTTGGTTAATCTCAGTTTGCCTTCAAAATGTCATGAGCCAGTCAGGGGAATTCAGCAAAGCATGCTGGGACCTGCTATCACAGGCTCCCCTTGGACCACGTGTCCTTCCTCCCCAGATCCTAGACCCGATACCAGCCTGGAATTTTTCCATCCCCAGCTCCTAGCCTCCGTCTTCCTTCCCTCCCCCACAGCCCCCTCCTCCATTTGCTCCTTAAATGGAAGTTTTCCTCTCATTCTCCCAGCTTTCTTCTCCATCCTGTCCTTCTTTCTGGCAGGGTGATGTGGAATGTCCCTGAACTCTCCATGCCTGGCTCCAGGGCTTCCAGGGTCACAGGGTCCTTTCCTGCCTCTGAGCTGAGACGCCCACCCTTCCCGAAAGGATGCGTGCAGCCCTGTGGGACTGCCTCCGTGCCTCTCCGCAAAGACAGAACTCGAGATAAAGTTTCCCTTTAAACGCCTTGCTGCATTCACCCCTTCAGGATAAATCCAAATACCTTGGCTTCCAGTCTAATAACCACCTGCTCCCTGGCCGGTGTGGCTAGGTAGTTAGAGCGCCAGCCTGCACATCAGAGGGTCTCAGGTTTGATACCCAGTCAAGAGCACAAATCTGGGTATCAGGTTCCATTCCTGGCCCTGGTCAGAGTGCATGGGGGAGATAGCTAATCAATGTGTCTCACATAGATGTTTCTCTCTCTCCTCTCTCTCTCCCTTTTTCCCACCTCCCTCCACTCTCTCTCAATGGAAAATATGTCCTTGGGTGAGGAGTGATAACAAAAAAACAAAAACAAAAATCACCTGCGTTTATTTAGCACTTACTATGTGCCACACTTGGCGCTCTCTCGCTTGAGCCCACACAGCCTGCGATGTCCGTGTTGCTGTCCTCACTTTATAAATATATGTATTTTATTGATTTTTTACAGAGAGGAGGAGAGAGGGATAAAGAGTTAGAAACATCAATGAGAGAGAATCATCGATCAGCTGCCTCTTGCACATCCCCTACTGGGGATGTGCCCGCAACCAAGGTACATGCCCTTGACCCAAATTGAACCTGGGACCTTTCAGTCCGCAGACCAATGCTCTACCCACTGAGCCAAACCGGTTTTGGCCGTCCTCACTTTATAGACAAGGCCCCTGAACGGCACATACGTTCAGTCACCTGCCCACGGTCCCCTGAGGAGCAGAGGGGGAGATGGCGCAGACATTCTGTGTCCGGAGCACTGTCCACAGCTCCCTCTGAGCTGGCCTTCTCCATCCTCACCCCGGGGCTCCTGCTTCCCAGGTCCTCAGATGCAGCCCCATGGCAGCCGCACTGCTCCTGGGGCCGTTAACCATGCCCCACATGGACACAACGTCTGAGCCACTGACTCCTCAGCTCGCGCTTGACGGGGTTGCTGGGACGTGGACCAGGCTGGCCTTTTCTCCCACAGAGCAGGGACTGAGACTTAACTTCCCTGTAACCGCCCCCCGGGCCCCAACACTGCTGATTGGTCTTGTTTTCAGGAACTCCTCTGTCACTAAATGTTTAGCCAAGACTTCCTACGTCATCCTTGGGTTTAGGATGCCTGCGCCCACGAACCTACAGAAACTCCTGCTTAGCTTAGGGTCTCCCCTACCAGACAGGCTGTAGCCCCAACGTGGGCCCATGGTTGGCCATATTAATTTTAAAAAGCAGGAAAGAGAGAGAGAGAATTGGCTGCTGAGGCACATCCCCGCACATCTCATTGGCTATGTAATGACCCTGTGTTTGAGGCATCGTCCCCATTTCACAGACGAGGAAGTGAGCCCAGAGGAGCGAGCCTGGCAGGGCCTCGCTGGGACCGTCCTGCCTGCCACGGGGTTTGGATGGCAGACCGATGGCAGACAGGTCAGCACAAGCCAGCCCGCCTCAATCCTGCCCCACGCTGCCCAGGGATGGGTGAGCATTTCTACTCTCTGCTCTCTGTGTGGGCAAGGAGGTCCTGTTGCAATCCCAGGACCCTCTGTGGGAAGTGGCCCAGAAGCCAGCTCCCCCTGGCAAGGCCCCGCCACCTCCGGGCAGGGCTCCCTGGAGGCGCCCCAGCTCCCCAGAGGCAGGGAGGTGTGCGGGGCAGTGATGGGGGAGCACTGCCAGGGCTGAGCACTGCTCCTCTGTCGATAAGAAAAGCAAATCACCTTTGAGTCATGACAGGCGCCTCCCGAGAGCAGCTGGCCGGTGCCCAGCTAGGCTGTGCCAGCACAGATGCTGCCAAGGGTGGCCGGGGGCAGCCAGGCTCCTTGGGGCTGCACCTCGCCGTGGTGCATCCGGCCAGGGTAGGATATTTCCGTGCTCACGACCAGGAGGGCCTTGCTTGGGTTTCCTGGGAGGAACGGCTGCTCAGAGCCTCCCACAGGCCTCTGACCCTCACCCTGCCAGGGTGAGGAGCCCACTGTGCCTGGGCCCCTGGTGTCCCCGAGGCCCCTGGTGTCCCCGAGGGCCCTGGTGTCCCCGAGGGCCCCGGTGTCCCCGAGGCCCCTGGTGTCCCCGAGGCCCCTGGTGTCCCTGAGGACCCTGGTGTCCCCGGGGCCCCTGGTGTCCCCGGGGCCCCTGGTGTCCCCGAGGCCCCTGGTGTCCCCGAGGCCCCTGGTGTCTCCGAGGCCCCTGGTGTCCCTGAGGCCCTGGCTCTCAAGCCCCTCCTGCCCCAGGACCATGTGGCTCTCAGGCTGAGCACCCAGGGCTGAGCCTGTGCCTCAGAGGCCCTCCTGACTCAGCAAAACAGTCACATGACCAAGGGTGGGAATGGGAGACATTCCTGCAGTCACTCCTTCTTCACACCATCATAGTTCCCCATCATTCCCGGGCCCTGCAGCCAAGCCAGGGGGCGGGGCCGGCCCCAGCTGGATTTTCCTGCCTCAGTTACACTTCTTTCCGTCATAATCCCTCCCTTCAGCGTGGCCGTGGCTTTTTCATTCTTTTCAAAGTAGAGTGGGTGTGCAATATCCAGTTGTCTGTCAGGTGTACACTGTAACGCTTGGCCATGTGCTCACGCCACGAAGTCCAGTAACCACCTGCTGCTGATGCAAACGTATCTCAGCGCAATGGGCTCCGTTTTCCTCTGTCACCCGCTGTCCCACCCGGTTGCCTCCTGCTGTGCGAGCTGCGCGGTCTCCTCTCCTGAAACTCGGCTTCTGAAGAGCAGCTGGCCGGGTGGCTCATGGGAACGACTGTTCGTTGGATTCGGGTTTGAGAGTGGGCCCGGATCACACGTCATCCTGTGTGAAGACGCTGGGGTGTAGGGCCGCATTTCCTTGGGGCTCCTGAGCTTCCGGCAGAGCTCCCCCCATTCTGCCGGACCCCAGTGACCCGCCTCGGCGTTCTGCACAAGCCAGAGAACAGCAGTGTTGCCCGGTTCCTTCGCCGGGATGCCAAAGTGAAACACAGAGTGAGCCGGCTGGAAGGGCCTTGGGTAAGGTAACCAGATGTCCCGCTTTTGGCGGGACAGTCCTGATTTTGAACAGTTTGTCCCGTGTCCTGCGTTATTTTTAAAAAGTCTCGATTTTTGCAAAAGGGGCATCTCTGCAAGCCCTGAGCTTCAAAGATGAGGGCAGAAGGGCTGAGAGGGGCGCCCCCACACAGCGCCCCCACCCCCACGGTGGGTCAGTGGCCTCCCCTCCCCAGGCTGCTCAGCTCTTGAAATAGCTCATCTGGATCTTCCCTCCTGACTCTGCAGGACAGAGCATGTTTGCCCAGAGGCTTAACCCCTTAGTCCCTCTTCCTGGACACATGCCTTTCCTCAGAGAGCTACTCAAGCCTTCTGCCCCCTGTAGCCCCTGAGGGCCCCTGCCCCCACTTGGCAAGCCAGCCTGGTCAGGCCTGCCTCAGACCAGCCTCAAGGCTGTCCCTTCATGGGCCCCCCTTCATTCCACAGGCCCAGGGGTGAAAGCCAAAAGCGGTCCTCCCTCTCTGGCTGGTCCTATCCCCACCCAACAGCCTGAGACACACAATGACCCCAGGGCAGGAGTGGCCCTGCTATGATTAGGCCACTCATAGCTGGAGTCCGGAGTCACACCCCATTGGCCAGCCCGCTCCTTTGTGTGATGCAGAAGGTCCCCATTTGTAAATTGCTTGGACTCTGAGTGCCCGCCCACCCAGCTCATCTCTGGCTTGCTCTGCAGGAGGAGGTGAAAAGCCTGGCAGCAGCAGACCCCTGCACACACACGCCCTCCCCTCCTTGCTATTAAGTCTTCAGAACGACTGATAACAGTCTGAGGTACTCCAAGGTGCAAGGAGCCCACGCTCCATCTGACACCTACTGGGAGACGACAATGGCAGCTAAAGGGGGAGGGGAAGCTTGTCAGGTGCAGGGCCACAGGTGTGTGATCTCACTTGGCCTCTCTGACAGTCACAGGAGGTCAGTGCTGTTTTACAAGTGGGAATACCATGCTCAGCGAAGTGAAGTGTCTTCTTGAGATCGCACCTCTAGGAAGAGGCAGGTTTTGGGTTTGGACCCACAATGCTCAAACCCTGTCTCTGGCCATTGGTTAAAGATTTTTCTCAAAAAAGACTTGTCTGCAAATATTTAGAGCAGCTTTACTAATAGTCCAGATCTACAAACAACCCAAAACCCATCCCCACGGTCCTCTCCACCCCGTTCCCGCTCCACCCCAGGCCCCACCACTCTATTGTATGTCCATCAGTAATGCATATAAGGTCATTCATATAAGGTCTTTCCACTCCCTTTCCCCCTTCCTCTGAGATGTGCCAGTCTATTCTATGTTGCCATTCCTCTGGTTCTATGTTATTCATCAGTTTATTTTGTTCATTAGGTTTCTTGTTTGTTTATTTTGATTATTAGATTCAATTGTTCATAGATATGTGTTTATTGCTATTTTATTGTTCATATTTCTTCTTATTTCTTCTTCTTATTATTCTTCTTAAAGAATACCCTTCAATATTTCATGTAATACTGGTTTGGTGGTGATGAACTCCTTCAGCTTTTTTTTTTATCTGTGAAGCTTTTTATCTGACCTTCAATTCTAAATGATAATGATAGCCTTTCTGGGTAGAGTAATCTTGGTTGTTGGTCCTTGCTAGTCATTTTGATTATTTATTGCCCCTCTCTTCTGGCCTGCAAAGTTTCTGTTGAGAAATCAGCTGACAGTCATATGGCTACTCCCTTGTAGGTAACTAACTGCTTTTCTCTTGCTGTCTTTATGATTCTCTTTGTCTTTAACCTTTGCCATTTTAATTCTGATGTGTCTTGGAGTGGACCTCTTTGGGTTCATCTTGTTTGAGACTCTGCACTTCCTGGACTAGTAAGTCTATTTCGTTCACCAGGTAGGGGAAGTTTTCTGCCATTATTTCTTCAAATAGGCTTTCAAACCCTTGCTTCCTCTCCTCTCCTTCTGGAACCCCATGATGTGAATGTTGATACACTTGAAATTGTCCCAGAGACTCCTTACCCTATCTTCATTTTTTTTTATTATTATTATTTTCTTTTGGCTCTTCTAACTGGGTGTTTTTGCTTCCTCATATTCCAAAGTGTTGAGTTGATTCTTGGAATTCTCTACTCTATTGTTGAATCCCTGTAAATTACTCTTCATTTCTGTTACTGTATGCTTAATTTTTGACTGGTGCTTTTTCATGTCTTTGAAATTTCCACTAAGACCCTTGAAAATCTCACTAAGTCCCTTGAAGCTCTCACTAAGATCCTTGAGCGTCCTTATAACCATTGTTTTGAACTCTGTATCTAGTGGTTTGCTTGCTTCCATGTCATTGAGTTCTTTTTCTGGAGATTTCTTCTGTTCTTTCATTTGTGACATATTTCTTTGTCTCGACATTTTGGCTGCTTCCCTGTGTTTGTCTCTATGTATTAAGAAGAGCTGCTATGTCTCCTAGAATTGGCAGAGTGCCCCATAGGGCCCAATGGCTCAGCCTTCCCAGTCATCTGAGCTGCGAACTCTAGGTACACCCATGTAAAGGCTGTGTGCACAGTCCTGTTGTAGTTGAGCTTTGATTGCTATTGGTGTCACTAGCAGGAATTGACCCCCAGGCCAATTGGCTTGTGAGGACCAGGTGCTACTACGGTGGAAGAGTTGCTGTGCAGGAGATACCCCTATGGAGCAGGACTTGCTTCCGTGGGGCTTTGGTGCTTTCTGAGTCTGCCCCTTGAGTGTATCACTCATGGATGGATGTGTAGAGTTGTAATCTGGTGTGATCTGAAGTTGTCCAATGGGTGCACTGGCTCTGGGGCCTTCCAGGAGGTGCAAAGTCAGCCATTGCCTGGGGCCACCCATCAAGAGACACAGAGCTATCTGCAGATGGCTGTTACTTGTATTGGGCTTGGACATGCCCAGGAAAGGCTAAGCTGTAAAGCAAGACAGGCTGCTGCTAGTGCAGGGTCTTCAGCCTCTTATTGATATGTATGGTGCATGCTGACTCCAGCTGTTGCTTGTTTAAGAGATTTTGGGAAAGTCTGAAGCCTGAACCAGGACAGGCCATTCATATGGAAAAAGCTGCTGCAAACAGCTTGGGCGGGGCTGCCGATTGGATGGGGTGAGATCTCAGGGAGTCACTAGGACAGAGGAGTGAACCAAGCTGATGGAAAGTCAGATATGGCTGCCAGTTAGCTCTACTACAGGGGAGTTCCCAGCACAGTATGTATGAGCACCCCCATCTGGGAGAAAACTTCCCAGTGCTTAACCTGATGCCAGACAATCCATTTCCTCCCCCAATGTCCCTGGTTCCTTTCAAGCCACCGCCCCAGTGCGGGAGCTCAGAGGGATTGCGTCTGAGTAAGTCCATGTGCCGGCCCTTTAAGAGGAACTGCTGAGATTCCTGCAGCCTCCCTGTCACTCAGCCATAATCCCTGCTGGTTTTACAGCCTGAAGATTCTCTTCTCAGCTCTGGAATCCTGGGTGTGGGGCTGGGATCCCTTGCTCCTCATAGGTGGCCTCTGATATCCCTTTGATTAAAAACATGCCACCTGTGGGTGTCAGACCAGCCCATTCCCCCTCCGCCCCTTCCACTGGTATTGATGTGCTTTCTTCTTTACTGCTCTAATTATAGCACTTCTGTTCAACCAGATTTCAGTGGTTTGGATGATGGTTATTCTGTATGTTAGTTGTAATTTTGATGCTGTGCGAATCAACAAGTACCACGTTTACCTACACCACTATCTTGGTTTTCCATGCATACAAGTCTGTATGGAGACATATATCTTCCTCTCTTGCACAGATACCAAGGGGTGAGATTTCTGGGTTAATTGCTTGGTGTGTATTTACCCTAATGAGAAGCTGCCAAAATATTTTTCCAAGTAGTGTTCCCACCAACAACGCGTGAGCATTCCAGTTGCCCTGCAGGCTTGCCAACACTTGGTGCTGTCAGTTTATTTCACTGTTGCCATTCTTGTGGGTAGGTAGTGGTATCTCTTTGCAGCCTTAATGTATGTTTAGCTAATGACCAGTGTGCCTCTGAGCCATTCCTATTATCTTCTTTCATGAAGTCTCTATTCAAAACCTTTGCCCATTTTTCTCTTGGGTTGTTGGTCTTGCTGTTACTAAATGTGATGGGTGCCTTTTGAAGCCAAACTATAGCCTCCCAAGTGCTCTGGCTTCTGGAGGCAGCGTGAAGCCGTGTCCAGGAGCACAGGCCTTAGTAGACCATCTGAGCGTGGACCTGGGGAGGGAGGACGGGCATGGAAGCCATTGTAACCGGAGAGTCCGCAGCTGACTGGGAGGCAGGCCCAGGTCCTTGGGCAACTTGTTCTAATCTTAGAAGTTCAGCCTCAGCTTTCTGCGGTGGCCTGAAGGACACAAACCTCAGGGCACAGACAGCCACGCCCATTCAGGAAGCAGAAATGGCCCCTCTTGACGGGGATTCCTCTGGGGCCTCTGGGCAGTCACCGCAACCCCCAGGACTCCGGCAGCCCTGGTGCAGTGGCTCCCTGAGCCCAGCCCACCCCTCGGACTCACAGGGGCCTTCTGTGATACCAGGTTTCTTATGGGACTGACCTACATGAGAGGAGCGCATGACAGGGAGCCCTACACTGACCCTGAAGAGCAATGAAGGGTTGGTTTACCTGCTGGCCTCAGAGCCAGCCCGTCTCCATCACCCACCAGCCACACAGAGGCACCTTCCACACTCTCCTCTTTTCCCTAAATAAATAAATAAATAAACAAATAAATAAATAAATTAGCCTAGCCCAGCTGGTGTGGCTCAGTTGAGCGTAGGCCCCTAGTCAGCAAACTGTGGCTCTCGAGCCACATGCAGCTCTTTGGTTCCTTGAGTTTTTAGCAAAGGCCAGCTTAGGAGCACCCTAATTAAGTTGATAACAATGTACCTACCTATATAGCTTAAGTTTAAAAAATTTGGCTCTCAAAAGAAATTTCAGTCATTGTATTGTTGATATTTGGCTCTCTTGACTAATGAGTTTGCTGACCACTGGCACAGGCCTATGAATCAGGTCACATGTCAGAGCACATGCCCAAGTTGTGGGCTCAAACCCCAAGAGGGGCGTGCAGGAAGCAGCCAATCAATGACTCTCTCTCATCATTGATGCTTCTATCTCTTTCCCTTCCCCTTCCTCTCTGAAATCAATAAAAATATATTTTAAAACAAATTTTAAAAAGCCGAGCTGTCCAGAGACTGCCTGACTGACCAGGCTGATCCGCCCTCCCCCTCTGCGCTCCACGGTGGAAGGAGGGAGGAGGGGGGAGGGGAGAAGCAGGTGAGCAGCCCAGCCCAGTGGAGGGGCGGCACGCCCAGCAGCCCTCTGAGTCCATGCGGCCTCGCCTCACTCGAGCTTCAAACCTTGTTCGTCTGCGCTTCCATCCCAAGCAGGTGCTTCAGGGTCCACCCTGGGCCCTCTGCTCCGACCACTCGGGGAGGACTTGCCACACCCTGGGCTTTGTGTGAAATGCTTGATGGGCCTCTTAGGAGCTGGGAAGGAATGCCGAGTCCTGGGAAGGCTCAGGGGCCCCAGGAAAGTTCAGGGCAAGGCGGGAACACTCGGGACTGAGCGAGCTCCCAACACCTTAGCTGGCCAGCCTGGGGCTGGGTTAGTGGGCCCTGAGACCTCAGGCCTGGGTGCCCTGGAACCTGGGGCCCAGGTGGGGTGTCCTGGGACCCTGGGGGGTTAGAAGTCACACCTGTAGGAACTGCCAGGCAGAAATCCAGGCAGAGCCTCAAACAGGCTGAGCTCTGCTCCCCTTACCGACCCCTTTGCCCCTCCAACCCCTCCAGGCTTCTCTTGCTGTGCCAGTCAACCCAGCAGCTATAGTTTCACTAGGCGTATAGCACTTTACAGTTTGCAAAGCACCTTCAGCAATCACACTGCTTAACTGGTATGCATTGCTAGGCTGTCAGGGATTGAAGCCCATTATTTCATAGAGGATTCTGTCTGGTTTCCTGTGTGACTCTGCCTAAGTCACTTGCCCTCTCTGGGCTGCAATGAGCCTCGCTGTGAGCAGGCAATACTAGTCCTCCACACAATGATGGAGAGTGGGCTTGCTGGGCTCCCGCCAGCTCTGGGATCTGCAGACATTCTGAAGAAAGCCCACTCACTGGGCTCCAGGAAAGCACACTCGGACGAACTGTAATCTTTCTTTCTTTAAGCCCTAAATGCTTCCAGAAGCCTCCCGTCCTCCAAGCCCGTCGCCCAGCCCCCTTCGGGACAGGGAAGTCCGGAGGCCTTTGATCCCTGCGGCTCTATTTTTATCTGGAATGTGTCTCCCTGCACCGCAGCCCTGGGCGCCTGGAGCCGCGGCGAGGTGCACGGTCAGCAGGATCTGAGCAATAAATAGCACAGACAGAGAGGCTGATCTGTGATGTGGGCAGGAAGCTAGGCAGATGCACAGGCGGATGGGCAGCTGTGCCAGGAGCGGCTCGGCGAGGCTCACCGTCCCGCAGGCCGCCTTGTTGCGGGACGGGGTGTTTGCCTCCTGGCGCTCCCAACGCGGGAGTGCTCACGGTGCTCACGGTGCATCCCCGGCCCCACGCAGGCCGGGACTCCCCGCCCTCCGTGTTCTGGAAACTCGGGTGTCTGCACTGGAGGTGACTCTCTTCGTGTCGGGTTTGCTGTTCAGGCTGGGACGGGTGAATTTGAACTGGAGCGGGACACAGGAGGAGGACCATCTCTCCTCAGAGCCCGCTCCCCGGTCTGACAGCCATGGCCCCGCAGTTTCCCCCGTCTCTGAACAAGCCTGGTCCCGCGTGCTCAGCATCACTGCGGGAGCTCAGTGGGGGGCATCTGCTCCTGCACCCCGAGGGGGCACCAGGGCAGGCCCCCTCACGTTCACTTTGGAGGGACACCCAGATTGCAGGCGTGGAGAGGCTTTTAGCATAAAAAGAGGGCCTAGGAAGTGTATGTGTGTGTGTGTGTGTGTGTGCATGCGTGTGTGAACATGTGTATGCATGTGTGTGCACACCTGTCTATGTGTGCATGTATTGTGTATGCGTGCATATGCATGAATGTGTGTCTGTGTGTGCATGTATGCACGTGTGTGTGTGTGTGTGTGTGGTACACGGGGAGGCAGACCTGTGCTGGAGGGACAGCCATGAGCCAGGCAGGGAAGACAGAACTGGCCAAACGCTGTGTCTGGGCAGCAGCCTGCAGGAGGGAGTCTGACGTCTGTGCAGTAAATGCCATCGTCCTGATCACAAAAAGGCCTGTGTCTCTGAGACGTTACAAACATGATTAAAACCAGGTGGCTGTGTGACCTCACAGATGTGGGGTGGCCTGTCCAGCGCCCAGACTCACCCCGTGTCTGTGACAATTAACCCATGGAGTGAGCCGAGTCCAGGTGCACCCCCAGGCTCCTGTGGGGGGCGGTCACTGTAACCCGAAGGCCTCCCTGGGGCAGAGCAGGGCAGGACCGGCCTGCTTCCCCCACGAAAAGGAACGTGGTGGTGGTGGGAGGGGAAAGTCTCCGAGTGAGGACTCTGGAGGGAGTGGCATGGCACACAGCCCCCGCCCCCCACCGGCCTCGCTGAGCAGCCCGGGAAGGGCCCGTCGCCTGAAGTGGTGACGACCCTCCCAAAGGCCGGCCCTGCCCTTCCCACAGGAAAGCGTTTCGTCCACAGACCCTCCGGGACTGCGCTGCCCCCGTCCTCGTCACGGCGCAGAAGGCGAGGGCCGTGCCCGCAGCCACTGCGCGGGCAGCACGCGGGCAGCTCCCGGAGAGGGCAGCACACAGGCCTCTCCGCCAGGCTGCGGCGCCGCGCTGGGCGTTTATTAATTAATTACTGAGTGCCGAAACCAGTTTGGCTCAGTGGACAGAGCGTCGGTCTGCGGACTGAAAGGTCCCAGGTTCTATTCCGGTCAAGGGCATGTACCTTGGTTGCGGGCACATCCTCGGTAGGGGGTATGTAAGAGGCAACTGGTCGATGTTTCTCTCTCATCGACGTTTCTAGCTCTCTATCCCTCTCTCTTCCTCTCTATAAAAAAATTAAAAATAAAAAATAAATAAAAATAAAAAATTAATTACTGAGCACGTCACCCCCGCACACTTGGTGAAGCAGGGAACGAGGCCATGCATGCGTGAGACGCTCAGCGGAGGGCACTGGTCACCGTTTCATACATGTAAAGGCCCCTCTCTCCAGGGCCTGCCCCCGCCCCCCTTCCACAGCCTGCTCTGACCAGGCTGCCAGGGACACACAGAGTGAAGGCACGTCTGTCCCCTGGCCCCCGGGCACCCTCAGGACAGGGCCCGGCTTTGTTTCCCTAAGCTCCCCGGAGCCACCCAGGGCCCCACACATCTGAAACATCCCCTACATGTAGCGGACTGAGTGTTGTTGTTTCCAACTTTGCATGTGGGAACCGATGGCACAAGGCGGTTCGAAGATGTCACTGTCACCGCCTCTGCCCGTGGCCACAGCAGGTGCGGCGTGGCCCGGACATGGCCCGGACATGGCCCCGGCGTGGATGCTGGGCTGAGCCGGCTCCCGACTCCCGTTCACTGCTGCTTCCCCTTGTTTTGCCAGGAGAGACCCGCGGAGACCAATGCCAACGTGGACAGCTCGGCGTCCCCCTCGGTGGCCCAGCTGGCCGGGCGGTTCAGGGAGCAGGCGGCGGCGGCGAAGGAGGTGAGCCCGGCAGTGCAGCCCGGGTCTGGGGGGGGGGCTGGCGGAAGGGGAAGTCTGGGTCAGGCGCAGAGGGAGGGAGGGAGGGAGGGAGGGAGGGAGGGAGGGAGGGAGGGAGGGAGGGAGGGAGGGAGGAAGTGTGGTAATTACCAAATTAGGAAGAGAAGCCACCGAGGGTCCCCTGCATGTGAGGAATGTCGTGGCCACTGCGGGCCGGGCAGGATCTCCCTGCAGCGACGGGGCCTCTGCCCAGGGCGGGGAGCAGGGCCAGAGCCACCCGCGGGCCAGGCCGCCTCCATCAGCCCCTGATAGAGACCTCGTCATGTGCCAGACTGTGCCAAATGTAGGCTGGCACAGAATAAGGACCTCCGGGCTGGCTCCTGCCTGGAGCTCAGGAATCCCAGCTGGGAAGCAGGAAACCAGGGTCAGGAGAGGGAAGGGACCCCGTGGCCAATGGGTTCTAGAAGAATCCTGCTGGAGAGGACAGTGTGGGAAAGTGTCGCCAGGTGGAGATTCAAACTAGGTTTTCCTGAGTGCCCGGTCTCAGGGGAGGGGCAGCCGAGAGGGGAGGCCACAGGGCCCGTGGGGCCAGCACGAGCGCACGCCTCAGGCTGTTACTTTGCGCTTTTATTTTCTGGTCTGAAAAACCCGCCCATCGTTTGTACACACACGGGGATGGCATCCGGGGCAGGCAGATGGTACTGGACAGAGGTGCTGGCGGCGCCCGGGGCTAGACGTGGGTGATTTCAGGCCAGTGGCTGCAGCAGGAGGCCCGAAGCCTGGAGGGACAGGAGCCGGGTTGGCGGGGACACGGAATTCTGATCCAGCTAATGCCAGTCTCAAAGACACACCACCCCTGCCTCCATCCTGTCCTCCTCCCTGCCATCCCTAAAACCACCTCCACGTCCTTCCTCCTCCTCCCTGTTGCCTGACTTGCTCTCTTTCTCTGTGTGTCTGTCCATCATCCTCCCGCCCTCCAGATGCCGGCCAGTAAGCCTGCCAGGAGGAAACCGCCCTGCTCCCTCCCCCTGTTCCCCCCCAAGGTAGAGCTGGGCCAGAACGGAGAGGAGGTAAGTGCTGGGAGGCACTGGGTATGTTGTCTTCCTCCTTCTCATAGAAAGGGTGCCAAAATCATCACGCTTAGACACCTGGGCAGACAAGGCCCCCATTGTAGACTCAGGAATGAACTTCCTGCATCCTTGTCTGACCATGAGGCGTGGTCCATGCCCCCCTACGGAGCCCCGTTTGTGATTGGTCAGGGGCAGGGACGCTGTTTTTCAAACCTGGGAATTTCAGCAAAGAGAGCAGGCCCCGTGGTTTCACCCCATCCCCATCCCCACCCCCACCCAAGGGCCCTGAGGGACATGCTTGCGCCCAGGTCTGACCTACATGGTCCTCCCTGCAGAGAGGCACCTGCAGGGAGGGCTGTGCTTAACCTCAGGCAGAACGGCACCGTGGGAGCCACCACAGGCCACTGCTCTGGATCATGAAGCTGCCCAGCACAGGAGGCTCCCTGTCCTCAGAGAGAAACCGCCCACATTACCAACACAGGGAGGCCCTGGTGTCATAGGTCACACTGTCGATGGAGGCCCAGGCAGGAAGGCAGGACCTAGTGGGCCCTCGGTTCCTAGTGTGCAGTGCAGAGAGGGTCTTGCTCCTCTCACACCCCCGCCTCTCCCTGTGCCTGCACAGCCCCTCCCCCCAGGAAGGACCAGCCAAAGGGTGTCTTCACGTGTCCTCAGACCCTGCCTAGTCTGCCCAGAGAAGGGCTGAAAACACTTCCACCCGAATGATCAGCTCCCTGACTTCTAGACATCACCAGAATGTCCAATATGGACATAGAAACACCCATATTGAGGGAGGACCCTGGCTTTTCTCCACCACCACCTCCCCTCTGCCCTTCCCCAACGGCTTGCCTGGAGTAAATAGTAAAGAAAACGCTGCCCCCTGCTGCCGTTCGCAGGAACTGCATTAGTGGCAGATACATTCCTAGAGCGGTTTTTCAAGGGTACTTGTCCTGCGTTAGTGGCTTATAGGATCCTGCTTTGCAGCTCAGTTCACATCAACAAGGATTTCATGGATCCTGAGCTGGGTTCCCAGGCTGTGCTATGGCAAAGGGGCCAGGTTATTAAATCTCCGCTCCCTCCGGAAGGCAGTGGTCAGCTGGGGAGGAGGAGGGTTCCCAGTACCACGTAAGGAGAGCTTTGCCAGCAGCATCATAGCTGCCGTTTCTACCACAGCATCTACAGAAACACTGGCTCCTGGGAAACGTCACCTTAAAGCACAGAGATTGAGGACAGCACAGCCTGGGCTAGAAGCTCTTGTACTCACCATTGGACACAAGTTCCTTGAAAGACGGCTCATCTGGTGTGAAGTCAGGGGCCAAGGGCACCCTGGGGCTGGAGGGTGGAGCCCTTAGACTCACTGACTCCACCTGCTGTTGGGCCTGGCTGAGGAGGCTGAGGCGGGCAGCCCCTGCTCCTGTCTGAAGCAAAATGAGAGGGGGCAGGGCCTCCTGGGTCCCAGCCAGTGACTGTCCCTCACAGCTCCTCCCCTTACCAAGATCCCAGGAGCTCAGAGTCCATCTCCTCCTTCCTTCATTGAAATACAGCCATCTCACTCAGTACAGACCTCAGAACATTCTAGGGGCTGGTGTTATTCTTCCTATGATGCAGGAAAATTAGAACATGTGGGTGAGGGGTACAGACTAGGTGTTGGGCCCCTTATATCTGCTCGGCCTCTGTCCAACATGAAGTGTCTCCTCCTCCTCCTCCTTCCTTCACTTTTCTTCTTCATCATCATCGCCATCATTCCCACGTGTGAGGAGGAATCTATCTGTGGAACCAGACTCAGTGGTAGGGATTTTGCACAAAACAGAAAGGAGTTCGTCCTTTTGGCTAACATCGAATCAAAGCAAGATAAGACTTCTACCTCCATTCATCACAAAAATATCTTCACCCAAACAGTGCAACTTCATGCAACCAGCATAAGGCCTGGAACGTGGTGCATGTTCCATAAATGTCTGTTCACCAAAATGAATACCCAGTGCTTTGGAAAATAATAACTTTTTTGTGGGATTTTCCAGAATACCACTAGTTCAAGGGGGGAATTTCCAAAATACCTCGGGCAGGTTCCACTCCTGGTCTGTGGTTTCTTATTTCCCTTGTGACCAATGGGATGGGTCATTTTGTCCTTTCTCTTTGAAATTCCCTCTGAGTGTTGTTGACGGTCATGAAGTGCAGAGAAGTCCCCTCTCACACACCGTCTGTTCCCTCCAAATGAGCACGAGATCATCGTGCTGGTACAGGAGACCTCTTGTATTTGGGTGTCTGTCCTGCCTGCTCTGATCCTGCTAGGGGAGAGATGGGGGGGGGGGGGGGGTCTGCCTCACCAGGGCCCTGGGGAGGAATGTGGGCCTCCAAAGCTGAGTGAAATCAACACGTCCTCCTCCTCCTCCTCCACCCGTGGTCTGGGCTTCCTCACCTACTCATTCGGTTGTTCTGGTCCCTTTGCTCTGCAGAAATCACCCCATACAAGCCACCTCCCCAAGGTGAAGGTGAAGAGCTCCCCTCTGATCGAGAAGCTCCAGGTGAGTGCAGCGCGGCTGCCCGTCCTAACTGCCCCCCCCCCACTTCCCCAACACCTGCAGGTCCCTGTGTCCCTGGAGAGCTGACTCTGACCACCAGCCAGTGACCACACTGTCCTGAAGGACGAGGGCTCCGCGGGAGCCAAAGGGCCCAAATAAGGTCCCTGTCAAGCATGCGCTCAGGTGCTGACACCTAGCGGTGGCGATGGGTAATGGGGCGCCGCAGGAGTCCTCCAGGCAAAGGGCATCGCAGTGCAGGAAACACCCCAGGAACCACGGCCCTCTCCCCCAGGCCTGAAGGCAGCCGCCAGCCATAACAGCCTCACACAGGCCGAAATGCGGCTGCTGGCCCTGGGACTGCTCAACCCCTCCACCTGTCACAGTGTGCCCACAGCTGAGCAGACCTCCCTGGGAAGTAAATGAAGCATACGGGGGCCGTGGAGCTCACAGTCTTGTTGGGGAGGGCAGATTTCCCCATGCAATACAGCAAAGGACGTGTAGGAGGATAAATGCCAGAGATCTCCATTGTAACCGCCTGCTCCTCCTGCCCAGACCAGGGCTCCTCGCCGTGGCATGGCTGCGCTGGGTCATTGTCCTGCGCGGGTGGGGCTGCCTTGTGCATTCAAAGATGCTTGGCAGCTCCCTGGGCCCTTCCCACCAGATGCCAGTAGCACTTTCCCGCGAGTGGTGACAGCAACAAATGTCTCCAGACCGTGCCAGTGATCCCCTGGGCACAAAATCGCTGCCACCACCACTCAAGTTCCGGAGCTACGCAAGGCTAGGTAACCAATGGGCTGGAGCAGAAACTCACCTTCTCCCGCCCCGACCTGAAACGTCTCGTCTCCTCCCAACAGGCCAACCTCGCCTTCGATCCCGCCGCCCTGCTGCCCGGGGCCTCGCCCAAGAGCCCCGGCCTCAAGGCCATGGTGTCCCCGTTCCACAGCCCGCCTTCCACTCCCAGCAGCCCCGGCGTGCGCTCTCGGGCCAGCGAGCCAGAGGAGGTGCCCATCAGCTTCGACCAGCCCCCGGAGGGCAGCCACCTGCCCTGTTACAACAAGGTACTGTCTGGGTCCAGAGTCCGTGGTCCGTCAACTCTGAGGGTCCACCCTGTGGCTGCCCGGAGAGAGGAGGACACATTGGAGCTGTGGTCAGGACTGCTTATTAACAGGGGGAAACGCCCCTGGGCCAGGGTCAGCCCTCTCCCTGCCTGCCTGTCTCCTCCCCCTGTAACCGCCACCAGAAAGGCAGGCGTGGGGGTGGCAAGCACTGTCCTTGGTGGAAGGAGGGTGGGAACTTGGGACTGAGCCCACCTCACAGAGTTACGTCAAAGCTGAAAACCAAAGATAAAGACCTGGCCAGTGACGTGTGCAGAAGGCTGGGCAGGTCGCTAGGATGTGAAAGCCCCCTGCACCGGCCTGGTGTGACTGCTCCTAAGTGCCCAGTATGGGCTCAAAGCATTGCTCCCGCGGTAAGAATTCTTGCCCCAGTTAAAGACCATCCAGACCGGTCCCTCTGCCGAAAGCCGTGAGGCCGGCTGTTTCCATAGATGCTGCCCCACGCTCTGTGCTCTTTCACTGGGTCCCGGGCCCTACCAAGAGGTGGGAAGTTTCAGAGACACAGTGCAAGCAGGTGCCCAACAAATGTGGGCGGAGCCAGGCAGGGGCTAACGCCAGAGAATGGCATTGGGGGTGACTTGGGAACTATGAATGGAGGGAGAGGCACCTTCTGGGTCGTTCTAGAAAACCTATCTGGGGAAAAGGTCAAGTGTGCAGAAACAGGTGAGGCCCAAGGAAATAAACTGGTGTGGAGGGGTGATGGGCGGCTTGAGCCTGCTGGCTGAGGTCAGGAGATCCTGCAGTCCCGGGTGAGAGGCAGCGGGGCCCAGGGGACAGCCTTGTCGCTCACGGGTGTCGGTAGGGAGTAGGCAGGGAGGGAGGTGCTGGCACCTGGTCATATATCAGACGTCAGTGATCTGACGCAGCAAGGGAGCAGAGAGACTAGTTCTGAAACCTCCTGGCCCTGAGGGCTGGGCCCTGATCCCCTTCAGGGCTGCCTCCTGTGGTCTCAGGACAGGCCCGGGAAGCCTTCTAACCCACAGCATTCATTCCAAACCCTGAGATGGAATTAGGATTGACCACTTCCAATAATGAAAATAGTAGGAAAACAAACTATGAAAATAAGGTTCAGTTGACATCATTAAAGGACGCATCCCTTGAGTGAAGTCAGGCATAAGCATTTCCAGGGAACTTTTTTTATTTTTTATATTTTATATATTTTATTGATTTCTTACAGAGAGAAAGGGAGATGGATAGTTTAAAACATCAATGAGAGAGAAACATCCATCAGCTGTCTCCTGCACACCTCCTACTGGGGATGTGCCTGCAACCAAGGTACATATGCCCTTGACCGGAATCGAACCTGGGACCCAGTATGGGCTCAAAACATTGCTCCCGCGGTAAGAATTCTTGTCCTAGTTAAAGACCATCCAGACTGGTCCCTCTGCCAAAAGCCGTGAAGCCGGCCAATGCTTTATACACTGAGCCAAACTGGCTAGGGCTCCAGGGAACTTCTGACAAAGTCCGGAGGGCCATGGTGAGTCCTGACTCTCAGGTCCACATGCTTCCCGGGCAGGAAAGGACCTGCACCCCCCTCTGCTGGGCGCTCCTGAGACACAACTCTTGGCATGGTGAGCCTGTCGCCCAGAAAAGAAAGACCTGGCAGCTCAGCTCTCCCAGGGTCACACAGCCTTGTGTGGACAGGAATGGCTGAGCTGGGGAAAGGGAGGAAGCTGGTCACCAACTGCCCAGCTCTGCCCCTCTGAGGTTGCTGTGCCAGGGCTGGGCCACCAGCAGGCCCCAACCCTCTTCTCTGTTGGGTTTACCTTTGTCAAAGTATAATCTTCAAAATAGTAAAACATGTCTCATACAAAATAGGTATACATTTTATCCTTAATTTATGAAGAAACCTGCAAGATAGTGAAGCCCATTCAAAGAACATTAGAAGAGGGATAGGACCAAGATGGCAGTGTAGGTAAAGGTACTCACCAGCTCCCACAACCACATCAAAATTACAGCTAAAATACAAAACAACCTTCATCTAGAATCACCTGAAAGCTGGCTGAATGGAAGTCCTACACGAGAGAACTAAAGAAGAAAGCACCCTGAGACTGGTGGGAGGGGCAGAGGCATGAAGCAGGCTGCTCCGACACCATCTGTGGCCTCAGGCAGTGGCTGACTTTGCACCTCCTGGGAGGCTCAGAGCCAGTCCACAGCTTTAGACCACACCAGATTACAACTCAACACATCCATCCATGAGTGATACACTCGAGGGAAAGACTCAGTGAGCATCTAAGCCCCACTGAAGCATGTCCTGCTCCATAGGGGTGTCTCCTGCACAGCAGCTCTCACACTGTAGATGTAGCTGATCCTCACAATTGGCCTGGGGGTGAATTCCTCCAAGTGAATTCCTCCAACAGCAATCAAGGCTCAACTGCATCAAGACAGTGCACACAGCCCATACAGGGGTCACCTAAGGTGTGCAGGTCAGGTGACTGGGGAGGCTGAGCCACTGGGCCCTACCGGACTCCTACTACACAGGCCACTTTACCAATTCCAGGAGCCATAGCAGTTCTATCTAATACTTAGAAACAAGCATAGAGAAGCAGCCAAAATGCGGAGACAAAAAAACCATGTCACAAATGAAAGAGCAGAAGAAATCGCTGGAAAAAGAACTCAGTGAAATGGAAGCAAGCAAACTACTAGATACAGAGTTCAAAACAATGGTTAAAAGGAGGCTCAAGGACCTTATGAGAGCTTCAAAGAACTTAGTGAGAATTTCAATACCTTAGTGAGAATTTCAAGTAAATTAGTAAGAACATCAAAGACATGAAAAAAGGACCAGTCAGGAACGAAGCCTACACTAACAGAAATGAAGAATAATTTATAGGGTATCCACGGAAGAGTAGAGGATGCTGATAATCAAATCAACAATTTGGAATGTGAGGAAGCAAAAACCACCCAATCACAAGAGCCAAAAAAAAAAAAAGGAATAAAAAAAAATGTAGATAGTGTAAGGAGCCTCTGGGACAACTTCAAGTTACCAGCATTCACATCATGGG
This sequence comes from Pipistrellus nathusii, assembly GCA_963693515.1. Lineage (NCBI taxonomy): Eukaryota > Metazoa > Chordata > Mammalia > Chiroptera > Vespertilionidae > Pipistrellus > Pipistrellus nathusii. The sequence goes on along the minus strand of OY882875.1, from coordinate 36,708,205 downwards.
GTGCCAGAAGGAGAAGAGAGAAAGCAGGAGATTAAAAACCCATTTAAAGGCTGAAACCGGTTTGGCTCTTTGGATAGAGCGTCAGCCTGTGGACTGAAAGGTCCCAAGTTCGATTCCAGTCAAGGGCATGTACCTTGATTGCGGGCACATCCCCAGTAGGGGGTGTGCAAGAGGCAGGTGATCGATGATTCTCTCTAATCGATGTTTCTAACTCTCTCCCTCTCTCTTCCTCTCTGTAAAATAATCAATAAAATATTTTTTTTAAAAAAACATTTAAAGAAATAATGACAGAAAACTTCTCCTATCTGGTGAAAGAAATAGACTTACAAGTCCAGGAAGTTCAGAGAGACCCAAACAAGGGGAACCCATAGAGGCCCACACCAAGACACATCATAATTAAAATGGCAAAGGCTAAAGACAAAGAATCATAAAGATAGCAAGAGAAAAGCAGTTAGTTACCTATAAGAGAGCACTCATACTGTTAGCTGAATTCTCAACAGAAACTGGTGGAAGGGGCAATGGAGAATAAAAGGAAGACATTTGTAATACTCTCAACAATAAAAAAAATTTTTTTTGAAGAACTGGTTATTTAGAGGCAATTGAAAAAAAAAGGCTAGAATAAAATGGCTAAATTAGACTCCAAACCAATGACTGTTTACAGGGCAATAAAATCATGGCCACATCTTTTTACTGGGTGGTTAGGCAGCACCTTCATGAGAGGTTGTGGAATGTCACAGTCCCCAGCGCTGGCCTAAGGGGAGGCAAGCTGGCCGGTTCTCCGGGAAAGCAGTGTCCCTGGGCCGGCCGCGAGGCAGGAGGCTGGCCTCGAAGGAACCTGAGTTTTCTTCTTGGGGTAATTTTCCTCTATATCTTCTTCCAGGTGCGCACAAGGGGCTCCATAAAGAGGCGCCCTCCGTCTCGACGGTTCCGGAAGTCTCAGTCGGAATATGGGGAGCTGGGAGATTTCAGGGCCCCAGAGTCGTCCCAGGAGAATGGCGCCCAGGAAGAAGCCGGGGACGAGGTGTTTCAGTCCAGGAACAAGGCCCCAGGCTCCCCGCAGTCCAGTGAGGAGGCAGGAAGGGACGGGAGCAGGAACCTGGAGACCCACGAGAGGCCCCCTCTGAGGAGGACGGACAAGCAGGAGGGGGAGGTCCCGGCCCCTGAGAAGGCCACCCCGGAGCAGCTGCCTGAGAAGGCTGCCCCAGATGCCCAGGAGGAGGCCACCCCACCACCCAAGGGCCCCAGCACAGAGGCCCCTGGCTCAGAGGCAGAGAGCGGGTGCGGGAGCCCTGAGGAGGCAAGGCCAGCCACAGAGCAGAGGGAGGAAGCCCCAGAGCAGAGGGAGGAGGCCGCAGCGGCAAAGGTGGAGAGGGCCAGCAGGGCAGGGGAGCCTGCACAGCAGAGCCTGGACACGCATCAGCTAGAAGAGAAATCTGGGGGGCAGGAGAGCCCCCAAAGTCCCCCTGAAGGTGTGGAGGGCAGCCTCACCCCCGCAGAGGGGACTGACAAGGAGAAGCAAGAGGAGGGGGGCGTCCTGGAGCCAGGCTGCCACCCCAGGACCAGCAACAAGATGTCCGAGAAGGAGGTAGGTGGCTCTGCTAGTGAATCCTCCTGATAGGAGGGACTCCAGACTCCACTGTTCTGGGCCCTCACCCCCCCTCTGTCATTTCCTGGCTGTTTCACAGGACACCTGTGGGCTGCACCTGTGGGCTGCAAGCAATGGGGTTAGATTAAGAGCGTCTGGTGTGGTGGATCTTCTGTTTCCTGCTCCTCATTGGCTCACCCCTTTCTGCCTGCAAACATGCAGAGTCTCTCTAACTTCTGGGGTTCTTGTCCCAGTATTAAGAAGGGTTCAGCAATCCAGAGAAAGGCTGTGCGTAGATTAAGTAAGAGTCCAAAGATGAAAGATAATTTTGAAAGGCATTGGGGGTCAGAGGAGCTTCAGCTAAAGGAGCTAAAGGATCTCCTTGTCTCAGGACCCTTGCTTTTTTATTAGCACAATTTGTCCTAAGGCAAGGTGGAGACATAAACTTCAAAGGGTGGGGTTTACAGAGGCACTGACAGATTGGGGAATAGCCTACAGGTGTTCAGGTGTTTGACCAACAGGGGGCAATAACATGTAGATTAAGATGCCCTGAGCTGTCTGGCAGTAAACAATCATCCTATTCAGGTTTGGGAGAAGTGCCTTTCCAGCCGTTCCAACAGGTAATTGCATATGTGACTCAGCCCTTGTTGAGCCCCAAGTTTCACCAACCTTTTGATAAAACTCTTGTGATTACAATATGCTGGAATTGACTGTCGGCACTTACCCCTGAAGAAAAGCCCTCAGCTCTGCCCTCACCTCATCCCCATGCTCTCTGTTCCTCTTATTTCCCCATCAGAGCGACCTTGCTCTGATGGCTGACTTTGCAGTTCACCAATGCCCTCCCAGCCACCAAAGACTAATGCCTCTTGGTTCTTGTCACCCTCACCTCTGCCATCTGCCCCTCCTGCCTGTCCAGCGAGGCTGCCCAGCCCCTCCCCGCTCTGTCGTGGGAAAGAGTCCCCGCCTATTGAGCTTAGCCATGCGCTGTGCTGTCCACAGTGTCTCCTCTGGCTCCTACTGCCAGGCGGTGGTCCTGAGTGACTGCGGGGCCTGGGCCTCACCGCCACCTGCTGGCGACTTCCAACAGCTCAGCATCAGCCTGGCTCGCACAGGGGTTTGACCACACACACAGACTTCTTACTGGGCCCTCCAGTCCCCGCTCCCAGCACTCCCAGACCCAAACTTATCTGTCACTCAATAGACTTTCTATGCATATTCAGCTGAAACCCAGCCCCCTTAGCTGCTGCTGAAGTACTGACTCCTTTCCACCCCCTCCTTCCACCCCTATCCCACTCCCAACCCCCATCCCACTCCCAACCCCTGCCCCATCTACAGGCAATCAGTCCATGGGTCTTACTAAGCCCCCCATTGAGGGCCTTTGGTCTCTCCTCCTCACCCCTGCCCAGACCCCATGTTATCCCTCCCTCCCTCATCCCCATAGTCAACAGCGCTCCTCAGAGTCCTGGTCTCCAGGTCCACCCAGTGCACCAGCCCCTCATTCATCTTCCGAAGGCTGGCTCGATGCCTGCTCTCCCACCACCCCTCCCTGTCTCTGGGTAACTGAGTGCATGTTTCTCTGCAAGCTGAGAGCTGGCGTCCCCAGCCTTCGCCCGTCCCCCACAACAGGGCCCAGGGCTCCATCCTTCCCCACCTACCATTCCATAATAGGCAATGGCCATCTCACCAGCTCCTGCCGGCCCTGCCCCAGAACCCAGCCTGGAGCCTGCCCACCGCTTCTGGGTCCCCACGGGCACCCCTGGTTGCCCGGGGACAAATGCCCCCAGCTCCTCCCATACCTTCCACTCAGTGTGGCCCACGGGGATGGCCCACGCCACAAACACCTCGCACTGTGGGTCCGGCCATAAGCCTCTGAGCTTCTCCGCTGGAAACCTGATGCTGAGGAGGCCCACGGGGCTCCTAACACAGGGGGAGCTGACAGCGCTGGTCCCACAAGCACGCAATCAACAGCTGGCTACCTGGCCTTCCCGCCAGGGTCAGTCTTTTCTTTCCAGTTCTTTCTGTTAGTTTCCATCTTTGTGCTGACAAAGACACTGAGCAGTGTCTCAGGACGGTGAGCGTGAGTGGGAATGTGCGCGTGGGTGAGAAGCAGGGCAGGGAGGATGTGGGAAGCCAGGCACCAAAGAGACAGCATTGCCTCAGTGTTGAGGGGTTAAGCTCCAGTCCCTGGGTTTAAATCCTGACTCCACCGCTTGCCAGCTGTGTGACCTAGGGGAAGTCACTTGACCTCTCTGTGCTTTAAAGGCCCAATCTATGAAACAGAGCTAATGGAAGTATCTGAGTCATGTTGCTTTTGTGAAGAACAACTGAACTGACACGTGTGAAAGATGCATCAGGCTCATAGCATTATTATTACTATTACTACTACGGTTGCTATTGTTGTCTGACTTGGCATCCCTGAGGAGATGGCTGGTGTCAGGATTCCCACTCTCCTCCCAATTCACTCTTTCCTCCTCTGCTCACAGGGCAACACCCCTGCCCAGGACACGAGGATGTGAAGAGAAAGGCCCCGTGCCGGGTGACGAAGGGCGCTCCTCAGACGTAGCAGCCGCAATAGCAGCAGCGAATGAAGACGCCAGCGCGGACTGCAGGCAGGAGTCCGCCTGAAGACGCAGATGGTGCTTCCTGGTCTCCACCCGCCTGCCCGGCAGAGATGGGGTCTGAGGGCAGCAGATTTTATCAGCTTGAGTTTGTGTTATTTGATGGACTTGGTTTTAAAAACAAAACAAAACACTTATTTAAAACAACTTGCTAGAGTGACTACTCCCTGGGGCTACTGGTCAACCCTGAGTCCAGACACTGTCCACGCGCACCCACCCTGCGCTGACCTCTGACCTCGGGATGGACTCTGACTGAGCTGATCGGATTGTGTGTCAAGTGCTAGCCTCTCACTGCCCTAAAGTTTTTTCCTGCTCTACTGTGAGTAAAACCCGATTCCAGGCCCAAAAAAGAAAACAGTACTGCTGAGAATGTGAATGCTGTGACAGAAGGACCGTAAATTGTGTCAAAACCCCGAGACAGCCTTTAGCAGGGCTCAGACGTGAACTAGCCAGTCAACTCTCAAAACACCGGGTCCTAGCTGGCTTGGCTCAGTAGGCAGAGCGTTGGCCTGCGGGCTAAAGGGTCTCAGCTTCCATTCCAGCCAAAAGCACAGGCCCAGGTTGCAGACTATGCCCTCAATGGGGGACGTGCAGGAGGCAGCCAATCAATGACTCTCTCTCATCATTGATGTTTCTCTCTCTCTCTCTCTCTCCCTCTCTGAAATCAACAAATAACAACACTGAACTAGGACAGATAATCATAGAAACATAAAAAATAATGCATCTGTGCCGGTAGCAGGAGCTTTTGTGGCCCCTTGGTTTCCTAGGTGCCAGGCTCAGTCATCCCTTCTGTCTGGAGGAGGAGGCAGCAGGGGCCAGATCCCATGGACAGGCCTCCATGGACAGGCCTCCGTGGACAGGCCAAGCAGTAGGTCTCTGGGCTCTGCAGCAGCTCTCCAGCTCGTCATCCTGAGAGCAGACCAGTGTGGGAGGCCGTGAGCCGTTCCTGGCAGGTGCTCTGAGTGCTGGGATGTGCAAACTACATAAAAAAACGCCCGCCCTGCTTCCCTGGGAAGCTGTCCTCCCGGGAAGCCCAGCTCTGCGGCAGCCTCCGGAGGACTGGGTCTCAGTCCATTCTCATGTAGCTCTTGCTGTATGCTCTGTGGAGAGCAAAGGAGGCTTAGCAAGGCTGGGGCCTGACTCCCCACTCCGTGGCTCATAGCCTCTCCCCCATAATGCACCCCTGCTGAAAGATGTTAATGCAAATAGATGTTTCATCTTTAGCCTTGGGCCTTGTGAGTTCAGTGACTTCGCAGCTGAATCTGCTACTTCTCTGGAGGTCGGTGAGACCACACACTCTCCTCCAATTTCAAAAATCATCTCCCAGGTGAAGAGGCCTTACCTCACCACTGGTACCTCAACTTTCATCCCATTCTCAGTTCTCTGACCTCCAGGATCGTGTTAATATTTGGGATATTTTTTTCCAAAACTTTAAAAATATAATGCCTTTTCTAAAACAGGTAACGTAGTGAGGACTGGTGCTGTAATAGGCTTTGTATTTTAGCAGAGTTCTGGAGCCATGGAGTGCCTATGAAATATTTCTGTTTATCTGTCACCCACCATCTACAGAGATGTGCCCCCCCTAAACAATACATGGTTTTATTTATACATGTCTTTGAGTCATTTGTACACTCACACACAGAGCCAGGTAAGAATTCTGTGAATGTCCCTAGCCAGTTTGGCTCAGGGGCTAGAGCATCGGCCTGTGGACTGAAGGGTCCCAGGTTTGATTCTGGTCAAGGGCACATGCCCAGGTTTCGGGCTCGATCCCCAGCCAGTAGGGGCATAAAGGAGGCAGTCAATCAATGATTCTCTCTCATTATTGATGTTTCTATCTCTCTTTCCCTCTCCCTTCCTCTCTGAAATCAATAAAATATATATATATATTTAAAGAAGAGTCCTGTGAATGTGTGCCTGGTTGTGAGTGTGTGACCAAAAAAGAAAGGAGAACAGAAAGTGCGGGGTGTGGGTGTGAAATAAAACTCCATTTTTCTTCTGGAGGGTCTGTCCCTTATAGCTGCAGATGGGAAAGGAGCAATAACAATGGACAAGAAGGTGACGGTGAAGGAGCGTGTGCCATGTGTCAAAATACCTTCCCACCTCCCCGTTCCCTATTAGTTACAGTATTGGATCTATTTGGCGGGGGGCAGGAGGTGGGGGAGAAAAGAAAAAAAAAAAATTCAGGTGAATTCCCCCGTCACATGACAACCCTGGGAATGGGCCTCTTTTTTTTTTTTTTTCTCCCCCCCACCCACCCACACACACACACACACAAAATAGATCCAATACTGTAACTGGTAAGGAATGGGGAGGTGGGAAGGTATTTTGACACATGACACATGCTCCTTCACCTTTCCCCCCCACAAAATAGATCCAATACTGTAACTCCTGGCTGCTTGCAGCTCTCCTTCCCCGAAAGGTGTCGCACTTGCATGGTTGATCCCAGAATCTCATGGCTGGGCGTGGAAGAGATTCATTGTGTCTTAGGCAGCAATCAGAAAGACTGCTTCATTCACACTTTCTCTTTTCTTTTTTTAACATCTATTTTTCTTTATTTCAGAGAGAAAGGGAGAGGGAGAGAGAGATAGAAACATGAATGATGAGAGAAAATCATTGATTGGCGGCCTCCTACACGCCCCTATTGGGGATAGAGCCTGCAGGCATGGCTCCTGCCCTGACCAGGAATGGAACTAGCGACCTCCTGGTTCATGGGTCCACGTTCAGCCACTGAGCCACACCCACGGGGCTCATTCAGACTTTCTTCACACAGGACGCAGAGGGAGCCGTGGAACTGGGCTCGGATGGCCCTGGGTGCTCCCATGAGTGATGAACGCCTCTGCCCCTTCATGCTGTCATTCGATAGAAAACCTTGAGAAAATTTCTCAAACCAAGACAAACCTCTCATGTCAGTTACCTCACTAACTGCTTCTGTTGTAAAGAAAAACGTGAACGGAATAGCTCTTTAACCAGCATTCAGAGACAGAATTCTACAATGATTATATGGCTGGTATTCAAAGATGGGTCCTATCACGAGGCAGGCACGCCTTCCCCTTCAAGAAAACTCCAGGACGCCCAACACTAGTCAGGCTGTTGGGCTGTCTAAGGAGCCCTGTGTGCCCAGTGGTGCCAGGCACTGCCCCTCAGGAGGGACCGCCCGCTCCCTGCAGCCTCTGCGAGCAGTCAGAACAGGAAAGCACGTGAGGACCTGCCCCGTGCTGCCTCACGCTCCGTCTCCTTTCATTCCACCAACACAAGGAGACACAGAGTTGTAAGAACATCGTTTTCTTTGTGATTTAGCAATGTTTAGTGCCAGATGGGTACTAGCCTTACAGGGGGATCACTTCATAAAGTTTATAAATGTCTAACCACTATGTTGTACTCCTAAAACATATAATACTGTATGCCACCTATATATAATTGAAAAATAAAAAATAATAATAAAGGCCAATTACCTTGATTTTTCTCATTATAAAAGCCTTTATTTTAGAAAATTTGTGGAGGAAAATAATATTTTAAGTGCGTAGTCGAAACCAGTTTGGCTCAGTTGATAGAGTGTTGGCCTGGGGACTGAAAAGTCCCAGGTTTGATTCCAGTCAAGGGCATGTACCTTGGTTGCAGGCACATCCCCAATAGGGGGTGTGCAAGAGGCAACTGATCGATAGTTCTCTCTCATCGATGTTTCTAACTCTCCCTCTCTCTTCCTCTCTGTAAAAAAATTAATAAAATATATATTTTTAAAAATTAAATTAAAAAAAATAAAAAATTATATATATATATATATATATATATATATATTCAAGTGCGTAAATATGTATTTATAATTCCAGTGACCAGAGATAACAATATTTTATGGATTTTCCTCTAGTTTTTTAATGGATTTTCCTCTAATTTTTTAATGCATGTGTCCAAGTTTTGTTTTTCTTGCTAATTCTTCGTTGTTACAAAATTAGGATCTTACTCTATGAATCTGTGCATTTTTCTTTTTGGTAACGCACTGTCCTCAGTCTGTCCTCTCTGTTCACCAGGAACCCCCAGAGCAAGGCCCAGTCTGCATACAACACCGGGTACTGAGATGGGAGGGAGGGGGAGTGAATCTGACCTAGACCTTAGATCCCAGTCACCTTTACGACCGCATGCACCCTCAAAACTTAAAACAAGGGGCAACTTTTGAATGAAAAATGAAAGGCCTGAGGAAAGTTCATTCCTGGCGATTTAGTGATTGCAAAATGCAAAGGGAGGCATGCCATCAGCCTTAGAGAAAGGATCAGTGAGGGAACCTCAGAGAAATGCTTTTCCTAAAAGTAGCTGAAACTGTCGTAGGACATTAGACTGGAGTGGGGGGGGGGGGGAACGGGACACACACACACACACACACACACACACACACACACACACACGTTTCCAGTCAGAGCCAAGTTTCTGTTCGGGTCAGGACGTGGGGTTCAGGGGCGACGCCAGTCTGCCCTCCCTGCCTTGGGGGGGCTGCAGCCCATCAGGGCCTCACCCACAGGCCGCCTGCAGGCTCCGCACAGCCAGAGGCCGCCGGGTGCAGGTGAGCGGACCCGGCGACCCGCTGCCCCAGAGGGAAGGCTGAGCTGGAAGAGGCTCCGGAAAGGGGAGCCTCTGCCCTGACCACAGGCCGCGGGGAGGAGGGGCGGGGCCGGGGAAGAAGGTGCCGCTCAGGCTATGGCAGGCAAGGCTATGGAGCCCAGGCCGGGACCCCCTCGGCTGGGCCCGGCCTCGGGGTCGGTCTCCTGCAGCCGGGTTCGGGGGCGGGCTGGGGATGCGGGACAGAGGTCCTTCCCACTGCCGCCACTCCTCCCCTCTTCCTTCCTCCCCTCCTCCATCCCCCTCTTTCTTCTTCCTCTCCCCTCCCCTCCCTTCTACTCCCCTCCCCTCTCTCTCCCCCTCCTCCCAGCTACCAGAGCACCACCTCTGCCCCCTCCTCCGCAGCACAGACCAGCTCTGTCTCGGCGGTCCCTTCCCCAGGCCGCCTCTGGCCCGTGGCCTCCGGAGGGTCCTAAGGTCTCGCCCCCCCCCCCCCCCTTACAGAATGGGGGCCCCAGCAGCACCCCCGGGCCGATTGCTGTGACTGCCCAGTGGGCTCCATGCGCTCAAAGAGCTTAACAGAGGCATAGCCCACCCTGCACGTTAGGGGAAAGCTGGCTGTTGATTCTTGGAGATTTTTCTTCCCATCGCTTTCCGAGCCGGGAGAAGGGTGTCCCTCTCTCGCCCTCGTACCCAGACCCAGCCACCAGCGGGCACCGGCTGGGGCGGGCCCGGGCCGGGGGCGCACTCAGGGTGGTCCCCGGGGAGAGTGGGGGGAGCCCCCCACCAGGGGCGAAAGCTGGGGGCGGGGAAGCGCTGGGCGGCGAGCTCCCCGCGGCCCGGCGCCGCCGGAGGCTCCGCCCGCACCCTCCCGGCCGGGTTCCAGCGCGCGGGCCCCGCCGGTGGACAGGCCCGGCGATCTGGGCTCCGGGCTCCGGGCGGCGGCCTCCCGAACGGACAGGGAGCGGGCGGCGCGAAATGAGCGTCGGGAAGGGAGCGCCGGGCGGCGAGAAGGTCGCCGGCCGCCTCGGGGTGGGAATGAAGCGGAAGGCGGAAGGAGAGGGGCGGGGTGAGGCTGAAGGGACGCGCCTCGAGCCCGTCAGCCGAGAGCGGCTCGTTGGTCTAGGGGTATGATTCTCGCTTCGGGTGCGAGAGGTCCCGGGTTCAAATCCCGGACGAGCCCAGGCTCTTAATTTTTCTTTAAATCTGTAAGTTAAAAGCTTTTTTTCTTTTTCACTCAGGCCATTTAGCGGTTTATATTCAACAACTCCAGCCCAGAGCTCGAACGTTGATCACCGTAATCTTGCGAAGCAGGGCATCGAAGGAGGTCGATTCGTACAAAAATATATGATTGCCTTGCGTCCGAGAGTGAGGAATGACAATTGCTTATAACTCTTCAAAACACACATGCTTGCAAAAGAGATGCCTCGTGCAGAATCCGGGGGCACCCAAGCCCCTCCTAACCGGAGCAGAGGGCGCCTGAGTTAGCAGGACCCACGCCCCACAAGCGGGGGACGTGCCCGGCTTGGGCGAGGGTAAGGCTCCACCACCCGCAGGCTGCCCAGGTCGGAACTGTGCGCCCCCAGCGTTCGCGCTGCACTCCGGAGCTGGCCGCGTCTGTAATGTTTTCATGTTACACCTTTTAATGGTATTTAAATGTAAAGTGCTCTCTCAGTTCAGAAAGCCTCATCTTTGTGTTTTGCAACAATACGTATTTATAAGATGTATTGACGTCGTCTAAAGGCAATTTATTTAGAAATGTTAAAGTCTTTAAGAAAGGGAAAAAAATAAAAGCGGGCTCGTCCGGGATTTGAACCCGGGACCTCTCGCACCCTAAGCGAGAATCATACCCCTAGACCAACGAGCCGACGTGCTGCACTCTCGCCTCCATGACAAAGGAATGTGAAGCTACTTAGTCCCGCGCCCCCAAGCGGTTGTTTTTATAATGATGTTTATCTTTAGCTGTTCTCAATACTCTATAGTCGGTTTTCTATTTTATTTTCCCTTTTGATATTTGCAAATCAGTGACACAAAAGAAAACGGTGTCGTTGCTGGTGTACTATCTACCTCTTATATAAAAAAGACATAATTCTATGTATATTCGTGATTAACAAATTGTATGCGTGTGTGGCAGCCGGATTCCAGGCTCTACTGAGTTCTGGTTGTTGGAGTTTCCAGTAACAGCCAAATGGTCTGCTTCTAGCCCCTGTCTGTTATCATGGTGTTCAAAGCACCATCTTTCCAGCCTTGTGAATTCCCATCTCTGTTTTCACTCAAACTGTTCTCTTCAGCTGGAAAATCTCTTTTCATTTGCATAAGCCCCAAACTCTAACCTTTCCAGAAAGAAAAAAGATACTTTAACAGATTGAAACCAATTGTAGTGTCTCCTTTAATCACAATTTGCTGGAGGCTAAGACTCCAACCCCGACACTGAATTCTGTAATTAGCAACCAATTTTATAATTGGTTATAATTGGTGCCCAATTGTCCAATATCTTTAAGGCTTGGCTTACTTATTATATGTAAATTTTTAAAATAGTATTGAGGTTTATGCTAGCAAAGCCAGCACTCAATGAATAATTGCTGAATGACTGTAATTTGTTCCAAAATCATTAACAATGTAAATGTTGGTACTTGGACAATTGGTAATTATGAAGTGTCACTCTAGCAATAAGTAACCAGATAGAAAACAATAAATAGACCTATTCATTTATTTTATTTCAGATGACATTCATTTGTCAGCTTATTCATTTGTTCCCTGGCTCGTTTATTCAACAGACACTTAGAAGCTCTTCGTGCCAGACACCTTTCTCCCTGTGGTCTGACACCAGTAAATCACAGCGTGGAGCTCTACCCTTCAGCCCCGCCTGGTTTTATTTGAAACTGTCCTCTGCTTCCCTTCCTACTCTCTCCTTCTTCTTAGAACTCAAGGCAAAGAGGATAATAAATGCACTTTAAAATGTTAATTAGTTCTAGAGGTCCAAATAGTTTACTCCCCAAACCTAACAAATGTGCCCTGAAAACTTAAGTTTATATGTCCCCAGAATGAGGAAACTACAAAATAGAACTTACGTAAAATAATGTAACCACTTCAGGTTTCTGGAAACCCCAGTCTCAGTAGACATTAAAAGGGCTCTGTGCTCTCCTTTCCCACTTGAACTTACTAGAGTTGATTATCATTTTTTTCTTTTTTCTTTTTCTTCCTCCAACTTCTCTCTAGTGATTGAAAGAGAGTTTGCTTTTTACTCTGCAGGCTCCCCGAGAGGATCTCATTTGCCCCTCACAACAGAGATGCAGGAATACTGACAGCAACAAAACTCAAGATGTCCAGTGCCTGTCGTGGTGAGAAACCTCTCCTGGGTCGGAGGAATGCATGTGACCCCTGACCCCTGCAGGAGCATCCTTCCCCAGCGAGGGGATGTGGGACAGAGATGGTAACCGGGCACAGGCAGACAGGGTCTCCAGGCACAGCCAACAAGGAAGCCTGGTGACCTATCTCTCACGACAATGAGCCCCTCCCAAGGACCCCATGACTCTGGTGGCCCAGCGGTGCCTCTGTGCCCAGAGACATCAGAGCCAATAAAGCTCTTTCCGATTTCCAAACATTTTAAATAAAAATGCAACCCTTCTCCTGGATTCAGATGTTCTTTCTATAGCAATATCAATGAAACGGATTCAGCTTCAGGCAACCTTTGTCCGTGGGGTCTGGCATTCACCTTTTTCTTTTCTTTTTTCTTTATTAAGGTATTATATGTGTACATATTTTACCATTACTGGCATTCACCTTTAACTCTATCTGATCCAATCCTGTGTTCCAGGAGCCTCTGGTTATCACTGACCATGTGCCACAGCCACCCAGTTCTGTCAACAAACCTCAGAACACATGGGGGGAGGGAGTGCCGGTGAGAACACAGAGGGTGGAGAGGATTCCGCCACAGTCTCGAAGATCTGCTGGAAACCTGGGTGCCTGTCACCCTCTTCTACTGTCCCCATTCCAGCTCCAGAAAATCCTGCTCAGATGCATTCCTCAGCACCAGGTGACCCTGAGTGTCCCTTCTCTTATCTCAGGGAAGAGAAAGCAGAAGCCCGAGGTTCCCAAGGCAGACTCCTTCTCAGTGTGTACTAAGAGGGAGCAGGCAGCCAGTGAGACCACCGCCAGGCACAGGTAACTACCCACCAGCCAGAGGCCTCTGCCTGTGACAACAAGAATTGTTACTGATTCTGCGGGGAAACTCTCCCCAAGCAGCTCGTGCTTTCAGAGGTAGCCGCCCTTCAACAGGGACCTTTCTGACCTTGCTGGAGTCCTCCTCCCATCCCATGTGCGGCCCCCACTGCTTCAGCTGGAAAGAGGCGTGTCCCGGGCAGAGGAGGAGGTGTCTGAAGCAGGAGGGTTGTGGACGATCCTCAGACGAACAGTCATGAATGGAGTCAGGGGTTTTGGTTTTGTTTTTTCCATTTACTCCCTTGACAGAAGGGTCAGAAGCTACCCCGCAAGGAGAGCACAGTGAGAACACCTGGCCTGGCGTTCTGTCTCTGCAACCTCTCCAGACTGGCTCCGCCCACACTCACCTATCCCTCCGCCAAGCCGCCACTTTCTCCGCTGGCCGGGCATTGCTTATCGATGGCCGGGCATTGCTTATCGATGGCCGGGCATTGCTTATCGATGGCCTGGCATTGCTTATCGCGGAAGCCTGTGCTCCGGTGCACGCTTGCCTTCTGCCGCGGTCTGAGCTGACCTGCGGGGCCACCTGCGGGCCTGGCCCGGAGGCTCTGCCAGGGCCCAGCGCCTCGGTTTCTGCTCAGCCCAGGCCCGGGGTTTGGTCCTGGACACCGGGGAGCCGGGGGCGCCCTTCCCCACTCCTGCGGGGGAGCGGCCCAGCTTCTTCAATGCCCTTCTCTTGCGGCATCTCGCCACCCGCTGCATCCCGGTCCTGCCGCTCTTGCTGCACCGACTCCCCAATCTGTCCCTCTGCCTCCCGCCTGGGTTTCGCCCGCATCCTCCTCCCTGTGTCCCCCTTCCCCTCCGTCAGCCGTTCTGGGGGCCCCTCCGGGCACGCGGCCCGGGGACCGCGCTGGGCGGGCGGCGGGGAGTCCGGGGAGGAGCGTCCCCATCCCGCTCTCATTGACAAACGGAGGGGCGTTTTGTCGGCAAAAGGGACCCACACCCCAAGCACCTCCCTTTGTCTCCAGGTGGCGGGAGGGTCCCCGGTTCCCGGGCCCCCTCAGGCCGAAAGGGGCTCCCCAAGGGGAGTCAGCAAGATGGAGCTTCTCCAGCCCGCGACCCCTCCATGCAGCCGCTCAGGCATCGCCCAGGCCTCGAGGGGACCGGCCTGGGGCAAGGCAATGGGGGGGGGACCCTGAAGCGGGGTGTCTCCCGCCGCACCCCATTAACTTCGTCACCGAACTGCCGCTCCCTGGGTGAGGCTCACAGGAACCCACAGGGCTGGCCCGGAGGCCAAGGCCCCCGGAGGAGACAATGGGGACCGTGGACTGGGACCTGAGGGGCGGCGAGGACCCCGGCGGGGCCGGCGGCGGGGCGGCGGGCGGGCAGCCGCGGGCGGAGGGTGCGCGGTGCCGGCCTCCCCTCCGGGACGGGAGCCTGGGTGGGACCCCGGGGGCGCGGCCTCGCCTGACGAGAGGGGGTGATGGGCAGCCCGTGCTCCCCAATAGCGTCTTTCCCGCGGCGCGGAGCCGACCAATGAGCGGGCGGGTGGGCGGAGCCGGCCGGGCGGGCGGCGGTGGCGGGGCCGCGAGTGGGGGCGCGGCGCGGAGGTGCCCTGGGCGCGGCGGTGGCGAGGCGGCGCCCTGCGCGGAGCGGAGCGAAGGGCAGGCAGCCGGGCCCGGTGCGCGGCCGCGGGGCTGCAGCGGACGACGATGGCCGCGCCCGCGGGGGCCGGGGCGGAGACGGCGACCCTGGACCGCCGGCGCTGCCTGTGGTCGGTGCTGGCGGCGGCGCTCGGGCTGTGTGAGTGCGGCCGGGCGGGCGGGCGGGCCGCGGGGACGCGGGCTGCGCTCGCCCCTCGCGGGGAGCGGGCCCTGCGCGCCGGCGCCGGGGCGGGGGCCGGGCGCGGCCTGCGCGCGGGGCGGGAATCGGCCGGCGGGGAGCGTGGCCGCGGAGGCCGGGGGGTGCGGCGCCTCCCCCTCCTCCCGCCCCGGGTCCCCGCGTGTCGGGGCGGCGGGCGCCTACCTGCCGGGTCCCGGGGTCGCGGGAAGCGGCCCTGCTCCGCGCCGCCGCCGCCGAGCCCCCCGAGCGAGCGGTGGCCCGGGCGCCCGGGCCCGCCTGGGAGCCGGGTCGGGAGCCCGGGCTCTGGCTCCGCACCTTTGGGGAGCGGCAGGCTTCCCACCGCCGGGGCCTTTGTTGTCGGCTCCTTTTCGGGTTTTCAGAGGCGGTTTGCTTGGCTTTGTGCGTTTCCTTCCCGCTGCCCCGGCCCGTGTCCAGCCTCTGATGGAGGAGCCCAGGGCCCCGGGCTCACCTCCGGAGCCTGCGGGGCGCCGGGGGGAGATGCCAGGAGGGGTTCGGGGTGAGGATGCAGGGCCCCGGGCATGCCACTGAGGCGACCTGGCTGCGGAGACTGCTCAAATCCGTAGTCTTTGGTCCAATGGTGCCAGACGCCGTCACCCTAGTTTGACAAGACATGGGACATTTTTTAGTTTTAAGCACATTTTTCTTTTTTAAATCAAATGTTTTCCCTTGACAAATGTTATGGGTCAGACTTGGGGGAACCTCTGCCTCGGTGTGCAGATTGGATGGTGGTTTTGTGGGGTGACCTCCCGCTGCAGCGGCCAGAACTTGCTGCCGTCCCAGGATGTGCTTGAGTAATGGTGACAGAGGCCAGCTCCTAAGGAGCACACACTTTCATTTCTTTTGTTCAGCAAGAATGCCAGTTGCATCATAAATACGAATATCTGAATACTAGTTTACTCATTACTTTCTTTCACGAAAATTTTTTTTTTTAAAAAGTCCTTAACGTAATTGCCGGAACCAGGAAATACAGAATTAAAGCAATGATTCCAGGGGCCATAAAGTATAATTGTAAAAGCTCCCCCACCCTCTGGAGGCTGACGGATAAGATGCAATTCATTCTGTATAAATGATTTCTTCTGAGACAAAAAAAAAAAAAAAAGGTTAAAAGTGTGGTGTGTTTTTTTATGTTGTTTTGGGGGACTTTTGGGGGGTGGGGGTCGGTGATGGTGGTGTCATTTGTGTTTTAAGATAAGTAGGAAATAGCCTAAGTCTGAGGTTTATCAGAAATCTGTGTGCTTCAGGCAGAATTATGCATGAGAGGTCAGACATTGCTATAGAGGACAAGGCAGTGGGCTGATCTTTAACCCAGGGTGTTAAAAGTGGTGAAACTGAAAAATCAAAAACTTAATCTTAGTGGATATTAATACAAAAAGATCATCAGAGTAATAGCGACATACAGCTTGGCCATACCTAGCTGTTCAGTAATGAAAGATGCATGCTGGTATGGGAAAGTCAGCAGGTGTTGTTATTAGTTAATTTTAGAAAAATATGCTTTCTTCTTGCCTGATCATGGATACTGTATATAACAGTTCATGTCTGGTGGAAAACCTTGTTGAGCTCGACCCAGGTTCAGGTAGTCAACAAACATTCATTACGTGCCTTTTATGTATTAAGCACCAAAAGTATTGTAGGAAGCAGATTCCTGCCCAGCGGGAGAAGCAACGTAAGAAGTCTCTCGATAATGTGTGCTCTTAGGAGAGTCATCACTTCAGACGGAAGTTCAGGCCCGGGGAAAGGTGCGGGGAAGCTGAGTAGATATGAAAGAAACCTCCCTACCTCAGCCTGGAGTGCATAAGAGTTGGTGGGAGTAGGAGCAGGGCAGCCAGCCAGAGGCACTAACTCACAGAGGACCCTGCTGGCCATTCCTGAGGCTGGACTTTTGCCCTCATGTCTGTAGGAAGGAGGGCTTTCTCTGTCAGGTGTAAAGGCTGGGTCAGAGTGGGGTGAGGCTCACCAGAGGGTGGTTGTAATAATCCAGAGGAAGGTAAAGCCCTGAATGAAAGCAGCGGGATATGGGGAGAGGACATTTACATGAGCCAAGTAGAAAATAAAATTGATGGGGCTTGTGGATTTGATTTGCCGAGGACTTGGAAGAGGGAGCGTATGATAGTCCTAGGGTTTGGGGTTTGGGAAGCTGGGTGTATTTTTGGAAAACGGGGCTTTTCCCAGAGGAAGAATATGGGATGAGGGATGGGAATCTGGGAGTAATAAGATGACGGAGTTACTTTTGGATGCGTTGAGTTTAAGCTGCTGTGGAAACATCCCAATAGAAATGGGCAGGAGACAGCGGGAGGTGGTCCTGGGGGTGAGAACATTCTGGTTGGAAACACAGATGGGGGAGACTTGAAAACTGTGGTTTGCGCGGATGAGGTCACCAAGAGATAGTGTCCTGACGGAACTAGCAGGGGCCAAGGACAGAGCTAGCCCCCGGGAAGCGGGCTGGGTAGCTAAGAGAAGACCACGGGAGAGTGTGGTGTCTTGGAAACCAAGCGAGAATGGAGTTGCAGGGGAGAGCAAGTGGTCAATGTCAGATGAAGGGACCTGGGTACCGTAAGGGCACACTGGCTTTGGCGGTTGGAGCGTCTTCGGTAACCCTTGGGCGGGAATGAACACAGAAGAAAAAGAAATCTCAGTCATCTGTACCGCCCATTGCAGAATATGACAGCGCCATCTGTCTGGTTGCTCAAGCCAGAAACCTAGTCCATCCTTGATTCCTCCTTATCCTTCACCCTCCACATCCAGTCTGTTCTCCTGCCTCCAAAATGCACCAGGAATTCACCCACTCCTTTCTCATCAGTGGTCCACGCCTAGCATTTCAGTCAAAATCCCTGCCATTTTTACCTGTATTACTGTGCTAGTCTCCTAGCTGTGTCCAAAGACCTCCTCTTGCCTCTTAAAAAAAAAAAAATCCTCATCTAAGGATATGTTTATTGATGAGAGAGAGAGAGAGAGAGAGAGAGAGAGAGAGAGAGAGAGAGAGAGAGAGAGAGAGACACTCAGTTGCCTCCTGTATGAGAGAAAGAGACACTCAGTTGTCTTGTGTGTGTGTGTGTGTGTGTGTGTGAGAGAGAGAGAGAGAGAGACACTCAGTTGCCTCCTGTGTGTGTGTGTGTGTGTGTGTGAGAGAGAGAGAGAGAGAGAGAGAGAGAGAGAGAGAGAGAGAGAGAAAGAGAGAGAAAGAGAGAGAGAGAGAAACACTCAGTTGCCTCCTGTATGCATCCAGACCAGAGATCCAAACCACAGTCTAGGCACATGCCCTGAATGGGAATCAAACCTGAAACCTGCTGGTGTGCAGGATTCTGTTCTAACCAAGGAAGCACCTCCTCAGGACCCCTCTGACTCTTTTGAATCCATTCTTCACACAACCGCAAGAATTATTTTTATTAAAATGCAAATCAGATCATGTTGCTTTCTTATTTAAAATCCTTAAACAAGAAACCTCTTTCCATTGCACTGCCGCTACCATCCCCTCCCAGCTTTTCCGCGGGCCTGTGTTGGGCTGGTGGGCTGTGTGATCCGTTTCTGCCTCCCTTTCTGTCTTCGCCTGCTGCCTCTTGCCCCTTCCTGCCATCTTTCTGCTCTCTGACTCATTCCCACTTCCTCCTTCGCACTTGGCGTGCTCTTCCCCCAGAACTGCCCAGTTCTGCCTCCTCTGCATCTTTGGCATAAATGTTCCTTCTTCATGGGGACCTTCTCCAACCACCTCAGCCAGAAGAGTCCCCGGTGTCATTTCCTGGCCCCTTGCTTTCTTATTGTAATTTCTAACTCGTCGGTTTTTCTTTTCCTTTTCCCTCCACTAGAATCCAGGATGGACCCATGGTTGTCTTGTTCATAGAAGTATCTCTAGTGTTTGCTTCTTCACATGTATGATAGATGCTGATAAGTGCAGTGTTTGTTAAGTGGCAGGGGCTGTAGACTTGTCTTGGTAGCATTTTGTTAGCAGTTTGTAATATGGAGTTAGAATGATTGTCGGCACTCAATAATTGTTTATTGGGAGAAAGAGTATTTTTCCCAAGTGTGATTTCATGCATTATGTGATTATTTTCATTCTGTAACATTTCTTAGTTCTTCAGAGACTATAGAATGAACTAACATTCTCTAACTACTTTAGTCACCATAGCTTTGAAATGACTAGTTATTTCATAATTAAATTATTTTAATATATTTATTGATTTCAGAGAGGAAGGGATAAGGAGAGAGAGAGATAGAAACATCAGTGATGATAGAGAATCATTGATTTGCTGCCTCCTGCACGCCACCCACTGGGGGTCCAGCTTGCAACGCAGGCATGTGCCCTTGACTGGAATCCAACTTGGGAACCTGTGGTCTGCAGGCTGACGCTCTATCCACTGAGCCAAACCAGCTAGGGCTTAAATTATTTTATTATGTTTGTAGTAGCAACTAAGTGTTTTATCAGTAGGACTTTTCTATATTAAAAATATTTTATTTAATCATCACTGGAGGAGTGAGAATATTTTTCCATTGATTTTTGTTTATTGATTGATTTTATTGATTTTATTGATTATCGTATCACATAATTGTCTTCATCTCCCCATTCTCATTCCAAACCCCTCCCCAAATATGCCCCCACCCCCTTGTTGTCCATGTCCACTGGCTAGGCCCATATGCATGCACACAAGTCCTTTGGTTGATTTCTTCCTCTTACCCCCACCCTCCCTTACTTTCCCTCTGAGGTTTGAGAGTCTGATCGCTGCTTCTCTTTCTCTGGGTCTGTTTTTGTTCATCAGTTTATGTTCATTATTTCCTCTAGATGCATGAGATCTTGTGATCCAAGAAATACTCTTGTAAGAACCGAAACTGAAACAAGCCATAATGGTTATGCTTAGAGGCCAATGAATCAGTCTGTAGTGAGTTCCTTTCTGGGCCAACAGTTCTTTTGAGTCCCAATTTCAATGTCAAACAGTTCTTTCCATTGATTTTTAGAGAGAAATGGAGGAGGGAAGGGAAGGGAGAGAGAAGAGGGAAATATAGATGTGAGAGAGACAGATCAATTATTTGTTTGTTTAGTGAGAGAGGAAGGGAAAAGGGCAGATATAAACATTGATGAGAGAGAAACATCAATTGGCTGCCTCCTGACTGCCCTCTATTGGGGATGGGGCCTGAAACCTAGGCATGTGCCCTGACCGGGAATGGAGCCAGTGACCTCTTGGTTCATGGGTTGATGCTCATCCAGTGAGCCACTCTGACTGGAACCTACTGAGTTTTAGAAATGTGATTTCATTGGAAAAAAATTAATATACATAGTTTTTTACAAATTGTATTTCTGCTCCCCCCCCCCCCTCGCCATCTAGAAAATGCTGATGTACCTGCTAAATGTTCCTTCCCTTCCCTTCTATCCCCACTGGGCTGTTTTCCTTCCTTCAGTCGCATTTCTCTGCATGATTAGAATCTGCCAACTGGAGCCTGAAGGCATTTTTATTTAAGTTGTATCTTTTATCTGAGGGTTTGAATTCTCCCTGTAAGTACATACATCTCAGGTGTCCCTAAACCTTGGAAAGATTTTATTCTTGCTTCTAAGACCACTGGTGTCATTTAAAAGAGAATAAACGGCTTGCTTTGGCATAGAACTCATTATAGATGAGTTTGGTCTTTAACCCCCATCAAAGGGCATCTCTCTATATAAAAGACTAATATGCAAAGTGTCCCCTCGGGAGTTCAACCATGAGACCCAGAATTTGACCGTTTGCTATGATATGCACTGATCATCAGGGGGCGGTGTGGAACGAAGAAAGGCCCCAACTGACAGCTGGCAGCAGGGGAAGGAAGGCCTGATTGGCCCTGATCACTGGCCAGGCCTAGGGAAATTCATGTGCATGAATTTCCTGCACCGGGCCTCTAGTCTAATGATAACTAGAATCATCTTCTGAGGTCTCAGGTAGCTGATGGCTACGGATCTTGGTCCCTAAGACTATGTGAGCAGAATGTCTTGAGTGATGTTCCTTCCTGCCTTTTCCACTTATTTGCCAAGTGGTTTGACATTAGCAACGCCCTGGAGACAAAACCAAAGCCCTTGAATTTTGGGCTCCGTAGGAAGGCGGAGGTCAGTTGGCTTTGTGACCACTCACAATGTCTGAACTGAGAAATTGTCTTCATCTCCTGGGACATTTATATCTGTGCCCTTAAACCTCCTTATTTATTCATTATCTTTTTGAATGCATTTGGCCGCTGTACTATTTTATTCACTTATAATTTCTCCTTAGTTCCATTAGGCCTTTATCCAGGAACGGAAGGATGACTTTGTTGATATATTCTCCTTTATTAATTTATCCTTTTTTTTTTTCGTACAAATTCTGAATCTCTTTAGAAATGGCAAGACTTAGTAATACCCCTGGTCTACTGTCAGGGCCTGTAGCTTGCGTAGTTTTCTGGTAACTGTGATACTTTGAGTCCTGTTCTTAGGTTTAACTAATTGGGATTAGAAATGCTCCGTGCCTTTGCTAAGCCTCAGTTATTGTTGCAGATAAGATTGCCCCAGAGAATGAAACCAGGTCCTGTGCTATAACCAACGAAACAAACTCTGCTCAGTTTACAATGAACATTTTCTATCCTGGGACTCAGATTCTCGCTCTGCTTTGGGATCTGGACAGTTTATTTTATGCAATTTAGAATCATTTTTAAAAAATGCTTTTCTCAAAATTAAGAAATGTATTCCTTTCTCTTCAAATATTAAAGAAGACAGTGTGGAATTATGTAAATTTAACATAAACATGAGCTTCTTCCAGATAGCTAAATGTAGATGTAGACACAGATGATCTATCCATCATCCATCCATCTGTCTGTCTATATTTCTTTTTTTCAGCCAGGTGTAACTCCTGTTTTTTAGCCCATAGGAATGTGGACATAAAATTAAGTTAGTGCTGTATCTTTCCCTCTTCCCTCATTTATTGCATTGTTACTATGAGGCAAGCCTCTGCTAAATAATGTATATGCACATCTCACACAGTCTGTAGCAGCACTGTGCGATGCTGAGTGTTGTTATTAACGTCACAGAGGAGGACACTGAGACTCAGGCAGGTTGTGTAACTTGTCCCAGGTCACACAGCTCGTATATAGTAGGGTTAGGCCCCCCCTCCAATGTATGTGCTTGCAACCACTCAGCTATATTGTAGAATTTCTCTTTCCAAGTCTCCAACCGTGTGGAGGAAAGGCTTCTGGACGCCTTCAATGTCTACAGAGAGCCTTTAACTGTTCCAGGCATCCACCCACTTCTTTCTTTTTGTGGTGACGACCTTTGTGCAGGGAACCCAGGCCCTGGTGCTGCTGACTCCGCTGGGGCGGAGGGGTGCGGGGTGGAGGGAAGCTACCACGTCAGAGCCATCCTCACCACCCAGAGCTCTGACTGCTCCTCAGGATGTTAATAGTGGGGTCCCTGCAGGTTCTTCTCTTTCTTCTGCTGCTCCCTCTGGCTAGGACCCAGCCTGACTCCATTGAGTGGCTGACACCATACTAGACCCAGCAGGCAACACTATGGACCAAGCCACTGAGCCTCCCTTCTTCTCCTCAAGCTCTGTATGTTCCAAACCCATGTATATGTGTAAATCCCCTTTCCAAACGGTGCCTTCCTGCCTCTCCCCTCCCCTCCCCTGTTCCCTCCCCCCTCCCCTCCTTGGCCATTGTTCTCAAAAACACTCAGGGGTGCCTACTTCCCACAGGATCCGGTTCCAACATCTCAGCCTACATTTTCAACTTTCAGCTTTTCTTCTGCCCCAGCCCAATGAATCTACATAATTCATGTTTACACATCATCCGTGTTTTTCTCTCTGCAAAATGCCCTTCCTGTGTGTCAATCTTGATTCTTCTCAATTCCAGATGAAATTCAAGCGTGTTTCCCATAAAACACTCCCTGACCTCTCCGTTTCCAAACTTAGGGGAAGCTTTAGCAGAAACCGTTTTAGGGACGAGAAGGTGTAGACAAGAAGTGACGTGCAGGCTGGAGCATGTGCTCACTCTTTGGGGGTCTGTTGTCCTCCTGCCTCCCGGGGACACTCGGTGTTCGCTGGGGACATTCCGTGGATGCGGCGTGTTCGCACCGAGTGTCTGAGTCTGCACCCCCACCACACCCGGCATTCGTTTGCTGTCCAGTAAATGAGGTGCTTAATGGATGCTCTCTTTTTTGTTTTATTGTAACCAAGCCTATATCTCAACAGGAAGGGGCCAGTTTCCATTCCTCCCACATTTATCCCCTGTGCTCGGGGAACATTTGCACTTGAACTCTCCCCAGCCGTGATAAGTTGGTGCTGGTGAGCCTGGACTCTTTTTCTAAGAGCCACAGAATGCTTGACTGGGGTTAGGTGTCCATTTAAGGGCACGTTGGTTTCTTCCATTTATTTTAGGGGGGAGAAAGGTGTTCCACATTCCATTAACCATAACTTCCCATTGTAGGAATCCTAAAAATCCAGCTGCTATCAGTCTGTTTACTCCTCACATGTCCTTGGAGAGCTCTCTGACCACCAGGAAGTGTACTGTGTGTTGGGCACACAAAGGCCAAGTGAGATGGAGTTCTCCCCTGAAGGAGCCGGAGGCTTGCAGGGAGGCTGAGGTGACTGAGGAGCAGGAGCAGCACCAGTGCCCTGAACACTGCCTCTCCCTGAGGGAGAAGAGGCGGAGGCAGACGGGAGACACTGAGCCCTGGGATGAAGAGGTGGTCAGACAGGGAAGGCTTTGCCCTTGTTTGGGTGGGGTCATGGGGTTGTGCAGAATTTCAGAGGTGGGCTTCCTTCCAGGCCCAGAGAGCACTCGCATCCGTGCTCAGAGGTAAGCCCCTTGTGTGGCATGTTGGGGGAGGGGAGCCAGCCGCCCCCAGCTCACCAGCTGCAGCCCTCACCTGGGCGGAGCAGGACATGGGCTGCCTCATCGGAAGGCCTGGCCTGCCATGCTGAGGCCTGGGCTTTGTGCAACAGCAGGGAGCTTTCAGCCTGGCTCTGCAGAAGGAGTTGGCATGGGTGCATTTTCATTTGATCGAGAGGTTGTGCAACGGAGAGCCAGGTAGTAGCCACGGCTCTGAGAGCGCCTGCCTGTGGCTTGAAGAGGATGAGGCATTTCCTCCCTTCCGTGTAGTTAAACTGGGCTTGGCCTGCCCCGCCTCCGGCCGCCATTGCAGCAGGTGCTGCCTTTACCCCCTTCCTAGACTTGAACTTCTCAAAAACGAAGCAGATCACTGCCGTTCAAGCTCTGGTCACTAGATTCCTAGGGGTGAATGGCAACTCTGCTTTAGAGCTTTCAGATGTTTGGTGTACATTTCTTTGGTTCCTACGGTGTATTTTTTAAAAATATATTTTTATTGATTTCAGAGGGGAAGGAGAGAGAGAGAGAGGGGGAGGGAGAGAGGGAGGGAGGGAGGGAGAGAGAGAGAGAGAGAGAGAAATCAATGATGAGAGATAATCATTGATTGGCTGCCTCCTGCCCAGCCCCTACAGGGGGATGGAGCTCGCAACCCAGGCATGTGCCCTTGCCGGAATCAAACCCGGGACCCTTCAGTCCACAGGCTAATGCTCTATCCATTGAACCAAACCAGCCAGTGTTTTTTTAACCATTAAAATAATAATAAAGAACAACATGCACAGATACAAAGTTCTACATAATCCAGCTGCTGTGGAGATCACTGCCGCATGAACTCCCGCAGCCAGTGCGCTCCTTAGGATGAAGCAGGTTTAAGTTTGTAAATGTGTGATTGATTAAGAAGGTAGAACAGCACTGCCCTCGTCTTTGGAAAAAGTCAGGTCCACAAATGTACACTAATATGTTTTTCTAAAGTCAACATACCTCTTGGTAACACTCAGTCAAATGCCAGACAAACACGGCTCATCGGCCTCAGCACCATCTCATCCCTACATCATAAGTGAAGTCCTGTCTCTCTTTGGGGTGCTGGATGGTGGTTGCAAGTGTAGAATCACCTGATGCTCAAGCCACGCCCCACACACATTAAATCAGAAACCCTGGACATACGGACAGGACCCAGGCATCAGTATGTTTTTATAGACTTTATTTTTCACAGCAAAAATTGAGAGAAAGGTTATGTACACCATATACCACACCCTCCCTCCCCGCTCCCACACACATACACAACCTCTCTCATTAACAGCATCCCCACCGGAGTGGTCCATTTATTACAATTGATGAACCATCACTGACACATAATCCCCCAGAGCCCACTATTTACATTCGGTTCACTGGTGTGCATTCTCTGGGTTTGGCCAATGTCTGATGCCATGTACCTACCATTACAGTAGCATATGGAGTCTGTTCAGCAGGCACCACTCTTTACTTTTTAAAATATATATTGGAGAGTGAGATAGAAGCATCAGTGATGAGAGAGAATCATTAATTGGCAGCTTCCTGCATGCCTCACACTGGGGATCAACCCCACAACCCAGGCATGTGCTCTTGACCGGAATCGAACCCGAGCCCCTTCAGTCCACAGGTTGATGCTTTGTCCACTGAGCCAAACTGGCTAGAGCAGGCGTCACTCTTTCCCAGCGCGCTCTAGGTGGTTCCCATGCGCACCCAAGCTGAGAGCCCCTGTGCTGCATTGTAGTCTGGGCCTTATTCATTACCACATGTTCTGAGCGCCGCTTGCCTGACTTGGGAGGGACAACTGCCCGTCTTCTCTGTACGCTGGGTTCCCCTCGAGATTCTGTTTGAACAAAGGATTCTGTGAAAGCTGCATAATCAGCTCGTGAAGAGCACTGGTCTTTGGAGTCAGAAGGTTCTAGATTGAACTGTTTGCTCCATGTTTGCTGGATAAATAACTCAGGCAAGTTCCTTGGCCTCTCTAAGCATCTGTGAATGCGTAACACCCAAAAGTGTTGATGAGAAAAAATAAATGTACCCCGGTGAGCACTCATCTGCTGTGGTTCCCGTTGCTTCCTTTGTGAGGTGAGGAACGTCCTTCTTGCCCGGTAGGCGTAGCCTTTCCAATCTCTTGTTCTGATATTTCCTATTGGCCTTTCCTGGTTTGGATTAACTTTGGGTTCAGATATCTTCTGATGTATAGTAAGTCTTCTGATATGATTTGAGAGCTTGGAAAAATAAATCTGAGGTTCACTGACCTTTGGCTTGAATAGAAACATGCCATTTTGATACCTGGGAAGTAGGAAACATGAGAGCTAATATTGTCCTGGTATGTATCTGATATGCATGCCCCAGAGCTTTCAACATGCTCTTTATGCTGAGCATAACCCGTCAGAAGTAAAACGATCCAGTTTCTTACCAAAAGCTCTGTATAATTTTCGTCCATGGCTGAGGATGGGGAACTGTGCGGACAGGACGCGGATGACATTGTTCGGGTTGGCCCACCTGTGGCATGCGCTGACTGCTTGACTGAGGATCTTGGCC
Organism: Pipistrellus nathusii; assembly: GCA_963693515.1. Classification (NCBI taxonomy): domain Eukaryota; kingdom Metazoa; phylum Chordata; class Mammalia; order Chiroptera; family Vespertilionidae; genus Pipistrellus; species Pipistrellus nathusii. Next base: position 36,682,075 of record OY882875.1, on the reverse strand, counting down.
TTATGGGAGTCCTGGCATCCAGGTCACCATGCTCAGAGGCTCATGTACTTGTCCCCACAAGACTGCCGGTCCAGCCAGGGCAGGGCGAGTCCCAGTGTGGTCGGGAAGAAGGAAGGGCTGACTGAAAACAGGAAAGCGGTGGCCGGGAAGAGAGACGCACAGCACACACACAGGGCAGAGAGCAGCAGCAGGGCTTGCGGGAGTCAAGTGACTCGCTCAGTGACTGGCCTGATTCAGGACCTCTTGAATCCCTCTCATTGGAGAAACAGAAAGGTCTTTGTTGGTGCAGAAAAGGTTGCGGATGGGGAGGAGGCCAGCTGGATGTGGATCAGGGGGACGGAATGGACTCTGAGAAGAACTGGGTAATCGTGGGTATTTGGGAAAGTACATGCGTGCTTTTCATTGAGCATTTCAAGAGATGCTCTCCTTTGGGATGCTCTCATCCGAATAGGAAGGTGATGGAAGAAAGTCAGCTAAGCCTCCCGAATGGGAGTGTCGGCATTCAAACTGGACGAGGAATCTGTAACACCCGGTGTTCGGGGCCATTATGGCAGAGCCATTTGTGGTGGAGCAAGTGTAATTTTTATGGCTGAGCCCATCTGAGTAAGGTGAGTTTTATTCATTCATTCATTCATTCATTCATTCCTTTTTTCTGACTTTTAACAAGTGTGTGTTGAACACACTGACGAAAGGCATGAGGTAATGAGAAGAACACGGTGGACAAGGCGGACGTAGTCCCCACACTCTTGGTCATTCCAAGCAGAGTGAGGGTGCCCTGATGGCGGCTAAGCTGGATGGGGGAGCACAGCTCAGGGAGTTTGGGGCTGACACTGGGAGGAAGTCACTTCTGGAAGGAAGGAAGGGAGCCCTGCTCTGGGAGGGTGGACCATCTCAGTACCATTGGCAGTGGCCACATCCCAGCCTGGTCATGTGCTGATGGATTTCACTGGGCATATGCAGGTTAAAGAAGCAAATTACTGGTGTCTTCTGTCTTTAAAAAAGCGGTTTGTATTATGAAAAATGAAATATATTAAAAACAAAACATATACGGAAAATGTGATTGAATATAGGTATGGGATATGTATGTAGAGTCGATGGAGGAATATTAAAATGAGCTCACAGGCCCTGGCCTGTGGCTCAGTTGGTTGGAGTGTCCCATACACCAAAACGTTGTGAGTTCCATTCCTGGTCAGGGCACATACCTAGGCTGCAGATTTGATCACCTGATGAGGTTTGGTATGGGAGGCCACCAATTGATGTTTCTCTCTCACATCAACATTTCTCTCTGTCTTTCCCTTCCTTTTTCTCTAAAATCAATAAAAAAGTATCCTTAGGTGAGGATTAAAAGAAAACCACAAAGCTTGCCTGCTGCCATTCTGACCTAGGAAATTGCGCATTATCCTCAGTGGTGCCTTTTCATCCTGGCCCCCCCGGCTGCAGTCATGACCACTGGGTGAATTTTGTGTCCGGTGTTCTCGCTGGTTCCTCTCTTTTCATGTGATGTAAGAGGTCATGTCCATGCTTGCACCAGGAGACACTGCCGTCTCACCTCCCACTGTGTACCAACACCAGACAGACAGGCTGGAGCGCTATTTTTAAATAAATTGCTTTATTGCACTCTTTTAAGCAGGTGAATATACTGGTGACATCAAAGTGCTTTCAGAATTTTTCAAAACAAAAGCCTTCTTTTCATCTCAAGGAGAACCTTAACAAGTCTGTGAACAGGATGAGGTTTTGACAAACCAGGGAACTACACGGACCCAGCAGTGACAGGACCAGGAATTGCTCCCATGAGAACAGTTTCCAACCTGCATCTGGGCCGTGAGAGTGTTGATTCGCTCTAGCAGTGCCTCTCCAGTGTATCCCAGATGACTTCATGGTGTGAGAGTTTGAGTTCACTTAAAGTAAAATCATCTTGACAGCCGCGTTGGGAGGCATTACTTATATCAGTGCGATCATCTAAAGTACAGGACAGATGCTGTCCGAATAGCCTCTTGGGTAAACCAGCCTGGAGTGTGCTTTTGTCGTTGTGGCTGGGATGGGTGTTGTTTTGTATTCTCCATTTGTTTTCCCGTCCTACTTCCCCCCAAACTGTCTGGTTCTCCATCCAAAGCAGAAGAACATCAACCTCTGGGTTTGATATTTGACCTCTGGTGAGTAGATTTCTCCAAGTTTTTGATTACTTATCTAATAATTTAGATTACTTATCTAATAATTTACTTATCTAATAATTTTCATTGGACTCTGTCTCCTCCAGGAAGGGCTCTTTTCGTTTGTTTCCTTGCCCTTCAACCCTAGAGGCCAGATTCCCTCCTCAGGGAGAAAGTGAGCTCAGCTCCTGTTGCCATGGTGAAGCGTGTGTGTGAGTTAACATATACTTGGAATCCAGAGTTGTCGGGAAAGGGAAACGTTGGCATATCACTTCATCTTCTCATTTCATTTCATTTCGTTTCATTTCTGTGTTTTTATTCCTGAGGCAGTTGGTTCTTCCGGGATTCAACACTTTCCCTGCCATCTGTGGGTTGTTAAACAGAAGCTTTCGTATTTTTGGCAGCGATTGTTGCCACTCTCTCCTGATTATTAATTCTTCAGCCTATAAGAAACCTGTTTACGCTCCTATTCAGGCCAGTTCCAATGGCAGTGCCTGGAGGATGTAGGTTAGAACAATAGTTTCTCTACATCTCAGCCTTCTTTACAGCTCTGTCTTAGCCAGCCCCTGAAAACTCTTACAACTCTGAAGAGGAGCCCTCTGAATTGCACAGTGAGCTCCGTGTGTGTGTGTGTGTGTTACTCCCGAGTCCTGTAGAGAAAGTCCGGACAAAGCACACCGTTCCCCTTGTTAGCGGGCCGGCCAGCTCCTCCTTCCGGGCTGCGGGGAATGTGGTCCCAGAGGAAGCCTTGTTTGGTTCCTTGCATCACCCAGGCGGGAGAAACCTCCCAACTGCCTGGTTCAGGCCCCTCGGGGTGGGCAGAAACCGCAGTGCTGTGCTTGGTAAACACGCTTTGGGGTCTGTCCTGTGGTGGTGACCGCGGGCAGCGTTAGGCAAAGGCCTCTGTCCGCTGGACCTGCTTGCTGGGGTCAGCTGTGCAGACACTCAGCGTTTCAACAGGGGATCCCTCTCCCCTCCTCTCACACATCACAATCGCCTAGGACACCTCCAGTCTCTAGACGTGGGGTGCTCGTCACAAGCAGAGGAGCCAGGTGATCAGCGGAAGGGGGGACTCGTAGAAGAGGTCTGTGAGGTGGCCAGGCCTGTGAGGACTGTGGCCTGATCCTGGCTGATGTGAGGGACCCTGGAGGCTTCTGAGCAAAGGACTGATGATAGCTGACAGGCACTCGGACCAGATCCCTCTGGCCTCTCCCTGGATTGGCGGCAGGTGAGTGGGAAAGCAGAAACAGCCAGCAGTAGGAAGCCGCTGAGATAACTAGGCCTGGACCAAGACGGCAGCCTAAATAAATCTGTCCTAACCCGATTGTCCAAAAGCCATTCAGGGTTTTGGCTAATTTTTGGTTAAAATCCCTCGCTGGGAATTTGGACGCTGGGCCTAAGTCCATCTGTCAATCACATTCAGGGTGACCGCCTTGCAGCCAGGCCTCGGGGCAGGTCTGGTTTGGGAAAATCCTTGAGAAACCTTATTTATTGGCTTTCAAGGATGGCTTTCCTTGCAGGGCTCCTCCCTGCAGAGAACCCTGGGCGGAATCACAGGGTAGATCAGGGTTGCCAGGCCACGCCACTTCCTGGAACCGGGGGTCAGAGCGGCCAGCCCGGGCTCTGCCCTGCGTGGCGAGCTCCAGGGCCCGGGGCTGCCATGCTGCTGCCCACAATGGCGGGGGACGCCTTTTGTTTGCTTCTTGTGTGAAAGGAGGCTTGTTTTGAGGCTTGGACCACAAATAATAATCCATTGTTCCCTATAATAATAACCCACCCTCTGCAGCAGAAAAAGTCTGCTTGGTGTAGTGTGGCTATCGGCTCATTTGGAAGAATAGCCAAAAGTGCCCATTGTGTCCTGAGAATAAATATTTGGGAGGTGGTGGTGAGGGCTGGGAGTCCCAGGAAAGACGCAGGAAGGAGAACTGACTGTGCGCCTCCGTCCCGGGACAGTCCCTCCTTACTCTGCTGGCCCGTGACATCCGAGGTAACGGGCGCTCCAGTACAGATTCTCTCCAAGTGATTTCTTAGTAAAATACCGCATTTTGAAGATGGGTGTTTTTAATCTTTAATGAATTTGCTCGCCTGGTTTCTAATTTTAGGCCAAATAAATTTTTTTCTAACCTTCATTGCTTCCATGAAAGTGTCTCTTTCTGAAGGAAAATTATTTTATTTTAGCAGCAATCCTTAATAATTTCTACAATTGCCTCTGAATATGGATCTTGGGCGGGGAGCTATTTTTATATTCCAAGTGATAGGATTTTAAGTACTACCCTGTTTCCCTGAAAATAAGACAGTGTCTTATATTAATTTTTGCTCCCAAAGATGCACTAGGTCTTATTTTCAGGAGATGTCTTATTTTTCCATGAAGAAGAATACGGTACACATTTATTGTTAAATGAAAATAAAGGAAATTTATTACCCGTATATGGTACGGTAGTACAGTAGTTGTCAACACAAACCAGACAAACTGTGAATCCTACAGTATCAAGAATTTACTCATTTATTCATTGACAATCATGTCATCATCTTCTGGAACATCATCATAACAATCCAATTCCTGCATTTCCTGGTGAATTTCTTGTGACTCCATTTCTTTCAGAATCAGTGGACCAAATCTCTCATGTTTAGCCTGGGGGGGATGCCTTATATTTCACTCAGAAGGAAACTGTAAGTAGGTCTTATTTTCAGAGGATGTCTTATTTTCGGAGAAACACGGTATTTCCTGGGCTTAGGCTAATTGGCAAACTTGAACGGGTGAATTAGATGGGACCCAGTGTGGTCGACCACGTCCTGAGTGTGCAGGTACCTAGCACACTGACTTCACCAGGGAAGGCCTGCTTCTGTGGTAGGTTAAATAAAAAAGCATGGCTTTAAATGATACATCCTCTTACCAAGAATAGCTTTAATTGCTTTAGATATAGAAGATAAGCCCTGGCCGGGTAGCTCAGTTGATTAGAGCATCATTCTGATATGCCAAGATTGCAAGTTTCATCCCCAGTCAGGGTATATATAAGAAGCAACCAGTGAATACGTAAATAAATACAACAACAAATCAATGTTTCTCTCTTCCTTTTTCTCTAGTTCCCTTCCCCTTTCGCTTCCTGTGTCTCTCAAATAAAAACAAAAAAAAAGGAAGATGAGAAAAGTTCAGTGTGCTAGCAACTACAATGTAACACGTGAATGTGAGAACACTTTGGGGAAGAAAAGCCCCCTTGGCTGGTGTGGCTCAGTTGGTTAGAGCATCATCCTGAGCACCAAAGGGTCATAGGTTCAATTCTTCAGTCAGAGCATGTGAAGGAGACAATTGATCAATGTTTCTCTCTCCCTCTCCTTTCCTCTCTCTCTAGAATTATGAAAATCATACCCACAGATGAGGATTTTTAAAAAAATTAAAGAAGTAAAACTATGGCTTCCACATCTCTAAAATAAGACCATCAGAACCCGGCCCTCATGGCTCAGTGGTGTAGTGCCGACTGCCGATCTGTGAACCAGGCAATCACAGTCCGAGTCCCAATCAGGGCACATGCCTGAGTTGTGGGCTAGATCCCCAGTAGGGGGTGTGTAGGAGGCAGCTGATCAATGATTTCCTCTAATCATTTATGTTTCTCTCTCTCCTCCTTTCCTCTCTTAAATCAATAAAAACATATTTAAAAAAAAATAAAATCAGGCCATCAGAGAAGCAGCCAAGATGTCCTTCAGCAAGTGAATGGATAAACTATAGTAGTACTAAAAGCATCTTGTTACTAAAAAATAAAATTATCCCAGACCATCAGCAATTTATCCTGTTTGTAGGCAGTATCTGGCTATAGAATATTTTTGCCAGATTTATATAGATGGCAGCAAATTACTGTGTGTGTGTGTGTGTGTGTGTGTGTGTGTACACATATACATACACTAGTGGCCCAGTGCATGAAATTCATGCACATTATAAGGGGATTAATTAGAGGAAATATTTTAATATTGCTCTGCCCTTTTTCTATAATAGAAGTGTCAGAGATGAAAGAAAATTAATAAAATGTATATGAAAATCTTCCTCCTGTCAGAGTCTGGGGAGCACCACGGAACTCAAAGTCAAGTCCCTGCCCAGCACATGTGCCTCAAAATCGTGTGAGACCCACACCTGGTTGCCCTCCCCCCACCCCCCTCCGCAATTGGGCTAGATTCAGACCCAGCTGGTCCCACCCTGTGAAACCTTGCCAAGTGGGAGGAGCGTCCTCAGGTCCCCTGGCCTGGATCCAGGACGGGGGGCATGGCCTGAGGTCCCGTCAAGCCCCATTGGGGCGGAGGGGGGGGGGAGGACAGCCTCAGGTCCCTGCTGATTGCTCATTAAGGCTCGTTAGGGAAACTTGGCCTCTGCTGTGGGTGCAGTCAACTTGTATTATGAAACCCCCGCTTCCAGTTTGGGTGCCATGGAGTGATGGTCAATTTGCATATTCCCTCTTTATTGTATAGGATATATATATATATATATATATATATATATATATATATATATGAGTTTGTGTGTGTGTGTGTGTGTGTGTGTGTGTGTGTGTAGTAATTTTCTTGTATCTTTGTCATCTTCTCTGATAAATATGCACTGTGGTATTCATACTAAATCCTACTCTTTTTTTCTTTTAATTGTCATTTATAGCTTTTAGAGAGAAAGACACAGAGGATGGGAGAGTGAAAGAGAAAGAGAGAGGGATTTGTTGTTTTACTTATTTACACACTCACTGGTTGATTCTTTTTTTTAAATTATTATTTTTTAATTATTTTTTTAAATAAGTTTTTATTGTTCATATTATTACAAATGTTCCTTTCCCCCCCACCCCACCATTGCTCTCCTCCACCAGGTTCCCACCCCACCCTCTGCCATTTCCCCACTCCCCATTGTCCTCATCCATAGGTGCACAGTTTATGTTCAGTCTCTTCCCACATCCCCCTCACCCCTTTTCTCCAAGAATCGTCAGTTTACTCCCCTTCCATACCTCTGATTCTATTATATTCCACAGTTAATATTGTTCATCAGATTTTTTTTTTTTTAATTTCCTTGGTTTTTAGATTCACTTGTTGATAGTTACGTATTTGTTGTTCATAATTTTTATCTTTATTTATTTTCTCTTCTGAAAGAACCCCCTTCAGCAATTCATATAATTCTGGTTTGGTGTTGATGAACTCCTTTAGCTTTTTTTTATTAGTGAAGCTCTTTATCTGACCTTCGATTCTGAGTGATAGCTTTGCTGGGTAGATTATCTTTGGCTGTAGGTTTTACTATTCATCACCTTGAATATTTCTTGCCATTCCCATCTGGCCTGCATGGTTTCTGTTGAGAAGTCAGCTGACAATCGTATAGGTGCTCCTTTATAGGTAACTACCTTCTTTGCTCTTGCTGCTTTTAATATTCTCTCTTTGTCTTTTGCTCTTGGAATTTTAATTATGATGTGTCTTGGTGTGGTCCTCTTTGGATTCCTTTTGTTTGGAGTTCTGTGCGCTTCCTGGACTTGTAAGTCTAATTCTTTCACCAGGTGGGGGAAGTTTTCTGTCACTATTTCTTTCAGTATGTTTTTGATATCTTACTCTCTCTCATCTTCTGAGACCCCCATAATTCTGATGTTGGTTCGCTTGAAGTTGTCCCAGAGGTTTCTTACATTATCTTCAATTTTCTGGATTCTCTTGCCTTTTAGCTTCTGTGGAGGAGTGTCTTCTGGCTCTTTATGTTCCAAATCTTTGACTTGATTCTTGCGATCTTCCATTCTGTTTTTAGGACTCTGTATAATATTTTTTATTTCAGACAATGTATTCTTTATTTCTTGTTGATCCCTTATCATTTCTTGTTGATTCCTTATTAATTCTAGTTGATCCCTTTTCATATCCTCATAGGTCTTATCCATCTTTTCTAGGAAATCCTTGAAAAACCTTATAAGCATAGATTTGAATTCTATATCCAGTCGCTTTTTGTCCTCCATTTCTTTCGTTTGTGATCTATTTCGTTGTCGCATTTCGCAGCTACAGATGGGGCGGGGTTTCAGGGTGGAGCCTATAGCCTTGGCTTCCGTCAGCCCCGCCCTATGCGGCTCCTGGGTCTCAGGGTCCTTCAGTACTTGTTGCAAGCGCCTCTGAGAGAAAGGTGTCCTCGATTTTCGCCTGCTGCCAAACAGTCTATGCTCTCCCCCAATGAGCCCGGTATTGGGGTTCAGTTCAGTTGGAAGTGGAGTTGGAGGTGGCGTTCAGAGCAGTCTGGAGCCCCTGTCTCCTTCCGGCCAGGGCAATCCCGCGGCACAGCCAACCGTCCCTTCTCTGCGCGCAATGTGCACGCCGCCGGGACCCCCTTTCGCCGCTCCCCCGGGGTTCCGCCTTGCAGCCCAGCTCCCTCTGGATGAGCCTGGGTCCCCGGGGTCTGGCCTAGAACTGGGGTTCAGAGCAGTCGGAACAGGGGCCCAACACAGTCGGAGTTTTATCTCCTTCCCCCTAGGGAACGCCAGCCAGGCACTCAGCCTCCGTCCTCTCCGCGCGCCGCGTGTCTCCGTACCTCAGGCTTTTCCAGCTCCCCCACGCTTCCTTCTGACTTTCTCCTTGCTTCTCGTTGTAGAATTTCCAGTCAGTCGACTTTCCTGTAGTTCTGGATAATGTCCATTTATATTTTAGTTGTATTTTATTGAAATTGTTGTGTGCGGCTGCAGCTAGGTGTTTACCTGGGCGAAGCCATCTTGGATTCCCTGGTTGATTCTTATATGTTCCCTGAACAGAATCAAACTCTTAACTTTGGCTCTCACCAACTGAGCTCCCCAGCCAGGGCCGTGAAATCCTGCTCCTAATCCTTCTTGTCTCCCTCTCTCCAGTGACTGCTGGCGTGTCAGCCTTGGAGGTGTACACCCCGAAAGAAATCTACGTGGCAAACGGGACACAAGGGAAGCTGCCGTGCAAGTTCAAGTCTTCGAACACCACCAGCCGGCTGACCACCATCTCCTGGAGCTTCCAGCCGGAGGGATCCCACACCACCGTGTCGGTAAGAGCGCCTGCCTGCTCTTGGCTAGCCCTGCCTCAGAGGGTTCCCGCCGCCTCAGAGGGTTCCCGCCGCCGCAGGGCGTTCGTGAGCCCTTCTTCTGACCCATCTCTTCCCAACAGAGCGAGGCTGCCGTCTGGTACAGACCTCAGGGCGCCGCTCTTGCTCCCGCCTCTCCAGGAAAGAACCAGTTCAGTTTCTCTTAAATGCAGCTTGTTTTCTCGTGTTTGTGTGTCACAGTCACCTGCCAGCCCTCCCGCCTCCACCATCACTCCCTGATTTACCTTGTTGACTCTAATCACAATTCATTCTGCATCCGTTCAGCTGCCATTTGTATTTCTTTTAAATATTTCTACACACATGTGCACACACACACACGCATGCACACGCACACACACACGTCCATCCGTTCCAGTGACAGTCTGTGGGAGCTCTCTGTGCAGCCAGAAATGAGGGATAGCAGCCTGTGCCCTCACCCCAGAAACAAGCAGGAGTAAGACTGTCGATGAGTCACCTGAGGAGGTGGCAGAACAGAAGCGCAGGGCCGTGGGGTTGAAAGGAAGGTTAGTCACGGGCCAGAGGAGTGCTGGCAGGCTGGGTGCTTATTACCCAGGGCGCGCCGCCCGCCTCTGGCCTGTGGAGTGGAGGCTGGAGACCGTGCACAGGGAGGGAGAGCTTGGGGTGAAGACCGTTCATCTCTAGCCAGCGAGTCACAGGATGAGCCTCACGTCCTCCTCCGTGACTCTCTGTGGGACCGTTATCAGCCGTGACCCCGAGGAAATGGCCTGGGTCTCCCTTTGTGTATAAATTATGCGGGGTTGTCCCTGTAGCACCGGATGTTGAGAGGAAGAGAGAAGACACACAAGTGTGTTTTTCCACAGGAACAGAACGGAACCCCTTGATTTCCAGATCCCTGTCTGCGTAGATCCCGTGGCATGTGCAGGGGGACGTGCTTCTTTCCCTGTGACGGCTCAGTGAAGAGCCGCTCAGCACGCCGTGCAGCGTTGAGAACTCGTGCCTTCGGGAAGAGCTCACGTGTCCTTTTTCTCTAATTGCAGTTTTTCCACTACTCCCAAGGGCAAGTGTACATCGGGGACTACCCGCCGTTCAAGGACAGGATCACCTGGGCTGGAGACCTCGACAAGAAAGACGCATCGATCAACATAGAAAACATACAGTTTATCCATAACGGCACCTACATCTGTGACGTCAAAAACCCGCCCGACATCGTCGTGTACCCGGGATACATCCGCCTCTATGTGGTAGAGAAAGGTACCTCCGGGGCACTCGGGCAGCAATGACGCAGTCCCCTTTGTCACTTGTTGAGTGGCAGACGAGAGTTACATTGCGGATGTGTGTGCTGTGCTCCCTGTTCCTGGGAACCTGAGGGTGGGCACTGCTGCCCACATGGGGGGTGAGCAGCCGGCCTCTCCATGTGCCCATCTGCCGTCCAAAGCCTCCTGGCCCGGTTTCAGGATACTTTCCCACGTGAATTGGAAGTAAGACCAGATTCACGACAGTCGATGGGCTGAGCTGGGGAAAGAAGGAGGTTAATACTGTTTCAGTATTCTCCGAGAGAAAGTGTTAGCATTCGTAAAAACAACACCACGGTTTCTTCCACTTTTGGAGAAGCAGCAGGAAATGCAGGTTCTGGTGTCTCCTTTTGAGACGATGTCTGCTTTGTTGGTGAGTAGATGGAGGGGAAGCCACAGCCCAGTTCTGCTTGGATCTTAGCGCATTGAGAGGGATGGTGTGTGCAGAAATGCTGAGTTCTGCATCTCTTTTTCTATCAGCTGCTCTTTGCCTGTCATTACTTAGATACTCGGATCTCATAATCTGGATAATAACAGAGGGTATGATAACTTGCCTCTTAGTTGAATAACATTCCTTTTCTTCTCTGTCACAATGGACCTTAACACTGTTTTCTTCTTTCTCTCCAGAGGCGTTGCCCATGTTTCCGGTGTGGGTGGTGGTGGGGATAGTGACGGCTGTGGTTGTGGGTCTCACCCTCCTCATCAGCATGATCCTGGCTGTCCTCTACAGAAGGAGAAGCTCGAAGCCGGAGTACGCCGGGTGAGAAACTGCTTCTGGGGAGGGCAGAGGGAAGGGACCGGGGTTTACAAAAACGTCTGCATTTTTTATGGAGAAAAGAATTGTGAAGAGATAGCTACTGTCTGCTTAGGTGCTCTGAAACAGTGGCCTGCTGGTCAGTGTGGGATTTGACGCGAATTCCTGTTTCCCAGTTTCTTCCCCAGATTTGGTGCAGCCAGTGGCTCCGCAGTCTGGGCTCTGTTTCAGTGCCAGCCACTCTGCCAGTGGCACTATTAAACCACAGACATCACTTACCCAGTTTCGGAGTTAAATGTTATCTCTTGGCAATAATCTCATAAGGAGCTTCTTTTCAGTTAGGCAGCTATAAATGAATCAAGAAGAGTTGTGCTAATAAACGACCCCCCACCCCCATGGGATGGCACAGGGCTTCTCTTTTTTATAGTTTTGCTGGCAAGTGAATGGCTTTGGTCTTTCTTGAATGTATGGCTGGACTCATCGCAATGGAGATAATAAGGGTTGAAAACCAACATATACCGGCAGTAAAGAAACGTAGATCTTTTTGTTTATGTCTTCTCAAAGAGAACACTCTTGAACTTGGGGAGTGAGTCTAATTGCAGGACCTTCTCTTCTCCCCACGCCAGCTGGAAAGCTAACCCACATAAGCTAAGTAGGACTCACGTGGTAAGAGAGTGGAGGCCGATTGCTAACACTAGTTTGGCCACAGGTGCATGGGCTAACCACAGCCACCCAGAGGGCCTGTGCTCTGAGGCTTGCACACCCAACTGCCTGCCTGGTGGATGCTGGGAACCTTCTTTCTCTCTCTCTCTCTCTCTCTCTCTCTCTCTCTCTCTCTCTCTCTGGGCTCTGAGGTTCTAGTTTTTAGGAGGAGTGCTGTGTTTTAATGAGCTTGAGTGTTCAAATTCAGATTTTACTTGCTTGGAATGCCTCCGTTCTGCTGACCTGTATCTACCCTCTTGCATGGTGAGTGGTTTTCGGTGTTGGATGTTGGTTTTCATCATGAGACTAATCCAGAGTGGTGACATGCCGGACTCTGTCGTTCTTGCTCTTGGGTTAATAAAGGGGCGGAGCGTGTGCCTTAGAATCCTGCATGGCATCGTGAATGCTGCTGTTCTTCTCACTTAGGTTCCCCTCCCCTGCCTTTCCACCTGTGCCGGGATAGAGCCTGCTTATCCTCCACTTGTTCAGAAAAGCCGACCCTGGGACTGTCACAGGGCTGGCTCTCCTACTCCCGCTAGACACATGGTAACTAATCCCATTGCCCGTTGCTGTTAATCCTCGTGTGTGTGTTTGGCCCATCTCCCTTGGTGGCAACTAACCAGCTAGCTCTGAGCTAACCCAGCAGCTGTTATGATTTGTCCACCGATATGTCCTATGTCCGTTTTAGAAACATACTGAGCACACCATCCCAGTGAGATGGGGTTGTCAGGTTACATGGAGGCTTGAGATCATCGGAAAATACACGTTCTTCCTGTAAAATGCATGTGTGTGTGTGTGTGTGTGCGCGCCCACGCGCGTGTGTTTCAGTTTTTTTTATATGTGATTTTATTATTAATGATTGGGACACTCTTTGTGTTAGAATAGTCAAACCATTTTGGTTTGGGTCATAAAACCTCCTGTTTCAGAGACGCACAGTAGAGAATTCATTGGATGCTTTAGTCTTAAGAGTAATACTTAAAATGGGATCTTCCCAAAAATTCCTCTAAGATTTAGAAAACACGTCATAAAGGATTTAAGCTCTGCCAATGACCATCCCATTAGGAAATCTCTAATGAGTTACCTCCCAGCACTCACTTTCCCTGATTTATTTATGAGATCCGCTTGCTAAGGATCCTCTGCCTGGAAGGGTTCAGCTGTGTGATGGGCATCCCACAGCTTCCTGTGGCTCACAGCGCCCTGGGTCTGCTTTAGTTTGGCCATTGTCTTGGTGGGGAAACAAAATATGGAACCAGGAATGGAAGGAATGAGACAAACCAAGACTCTGAGCCTGTAATTTTTGAAATGCATTCAGAAGAGGTTTGCCTTTGCTGCTCACGAAAAGCGAATTGCCTTTAGGAAGTATAGCTAGCTGCTCCCTTAAATCTTTATCCCAAAGGAGGGCTGATGGCAGAGGGAAAAGGCGAGGGGCCAAGCATACACAGCAAGGATCCATCCAGCTGATGTCGCTCTTGCAAACAGGCCGAGGGCTGCCACTCCCCGGCGGGAGCTTCACAGATGTGGAAGCACAAGCATCAGGGAGACAGTTTCTATATATGTGATCCTTTGGATACCATCGTTTTGTTGTTCTGTTCATATTCATCTGCTGCCACTTTGTCTTGCCATCGCTTGCATTTCTGTATTTTGGTTTCCATTTGTTTAAAAACATTTTTTTTTTTTACGTTTGTTCTCCAAATTGCCATCTTATCAGCTGCAGCACCTCAGAAAGTGTGTCACCGGTTAAGCAGGCTCCACGGAAGTTCCCCTCCGCCACAGAGGGCCTAGTAAAGAGCCTGCCTTCTGGATCTCACCAGGTAACACTGGCTGCCCGGGCTGTGCAGGTGGCAGTGCCACCATCCTGGGGCGGGAGGGAGTGCTGAGCCGCGACCCAGGGAAAGAGTGGCAGCCAGACAGACAGACAGACAGATGGAGACGGAGAGAGAGAAAGGAGTTAAGGAATCGGACCTGAGCGAAGGTCCCACCAAAGCACCACTAACAGACTGTGCCCTTGGGATGTGGCTCCCATGGCCAACGTAGATTCAGGAGGTGGCTTTGTCAGCCATGAAAGGTTCCTTAGTTGCTCAGGGAACTAAAGCCAGTGAATTGAATTCCACTCTGAGGTGCTTTAAAAGACAAGGAATTAGCAGAGGACATTGATCTTGATATTGATAATAGCAGAAAAATCGTTTTGCATGGATTCTTTAGAAGTTGTAGGTCGGCCCATAGCTGAATAATGAGTTGGCCCCGTGAACAAGCGGAGGCTTACCCTGCTCCTCGTAGGGAGTACCAAGAAACATAACTTCGTTGGAACCTGCACAGCACCCAGCGCTGTGGTGGTGGCAGGCCGGCTGTAATAACTGTGACTGTGGCGGAGATCCCAAGCAGCCTGATTGGAATCTCAGGAGGAAAGGGGAGAGAAAAAAACGTTGAAGAAGTCATAGCCAAACACTCTCCATCTTTCAGCCACTTCTTCTGGTATTTATCTTCATATTGTATTTCTATTTCTAGAGTTTGCCGTTTTAGATACTATTCATTGACTCCAAATCATGGAAATGAGAATTGAGTTCTTTCTTCCCCGTAGCCCTTCCTCCCAACACGCATGTATCTACGGTATGCACACTTGCCTCTTCCCAGGATGCTTATCTCACTGTATTGAGGTAGATGTTTTTCAGTGTGACGTGTACTGTTGTTTTCACCATTGTACCACATATATTTGTTTCATGTACAATTGTCCTATTTTTATGGAGCTAATATGTGCCTTTTTTAATTTGTTCAGTCTTCCAAGTACCTATCCGCATCTATCTCAAAGCTCTCCCCTAAAATCCCTTGGGAACATCCATCCACCACACACACATGCTCCTGTGGTTTCATTTTCTTCCTGGAGACGGGCCTGTCCGCACCGCTGGCTCTGTGTGCTTCGGGCTGCCGGCCGCAGTCCTTCTGGGCCCCCCTCCCGAGGAATTTCCTGGCCCCTCTCCTTTGGGACCGCGTGCCTTCACCTGCTTTGTTTGTTCCCATGTTGTGGTGGAGCATTTCCTCCGTACTGCTTGAGAAAAGGAGATAAAGATTCTGAGGCAGCGCAATAACCTCCAAAATGTCCACGTCCTTGCCCTGGGGCCTGTGGGGTGTATGACCTCACCGGTCTGAAGGGCCTTACAGCTGAGTTAAGGATCTTGCGATGGGGAGATTTTCCTGAGTGATCTGTGTGGGCCCAGGTGACCACCGGGAGGCCGCAGGGTCAGATCCAGTGCGATTTGAAGAGGTGATGCTCTTGGCTTTGACAATGGAGGCTGGGCCAAGAGCCAGGGAATGCAGGCAGCTCCCATCTGCTGGGAGGGGAAGGAGACAGGTCTTCCCTGAAGCTCTGGCGGCGGGATCATAGCCCTGATGACCTTGATCACATGCAGCCCCGGGTCAGCCCTCTGACGTCCAGCACTGGGAGCTGATGCATCTGTTTGCAGCAGGTGTAATGTGGTTTCTCCTGCCTCGAGCTTGAGTGAGGATCTGGTTGCGTCGATTCTAGGTGGGAAGACACTTCTCTTCTGCCTTTGGCTGACTTTTCCGCTTCTAGTTCTGATTTCTGCCTCTTCGCGGGCCCTTCCTCAGAATGGCTTTTATTCCTCATGGTCTGGAACTGCACAGAATTGTGGGTCTTTTTTAATCATTGTGCTGGCTATTCAGTGGGTTCTTTTAACCCGAAAACTATGTCCTTCGGTTTTAGGATATTTTCTCCCATTATTCTCTGGAAATTTTCCTCTTTCCTTTTTCTCTCTTTTGGAAATTCCTGTTAAGAATTGGACCATGTCCTACCTCAGTTCTTTAGTTTTGTGGGGTTTTTTTCCTTTTTTCTGTTTTGCTTTTTTTGTTCTTTCTAGAAAATTTCTCTAACTTTACCCTCCAGCTTTTGTTGAGCATTTAATATCTGCTATCTTTTTAAAATATCTGCAAGAGCTACTTTTGGGGACTGCAAAAATAAATCTGGATGTTTATTTGGGGGGGAGAGGGATAGAAAAGAAAGCAGCCCCTATCCCTCGCCCTCCTCAGTGGCAGCTTCCTGTTCCGTAGGGTTAAGGAAGATTTGAGGGAAATAAAAGTTGTTGGAAATCCAGGTGTAGTTGCTTTATGTGCTGTGGCGGTCGAAGCGTGGAGTGCGTGTGAAGGCCCCGCACACCCTCCACCTTGCCTCAGACCGTGTCCGGGAACTGGGGCCCGGAGAGCGCCACCTTCCTTCCTCCTCTGGAGCCCCAGGCAGGAAGAGCCACACGCCCGGATGGCGGGTGGCGAGCTGCATCTGTGGCGTCCTAAATGCCATCTCAAGAGCTGTTTCTTATTCTCTGATTATAGTGCCTGCATTTGTTTTCATAGATGCATTTCGTATCTCTTTGAGTATATCATTCTCTCGTGTTTTGCAAGCTCTACTTTTTAAAGCTTGCTTCTGATACTGACTAGGCTCTGTTTCTGTTGAATTCCCCTTTTCTCTTACAATTTCTTGGTCTCATGTCAGAAGCTTCCTGAAATGCCCGGCGGTTCTGGGTTCTCCACTCAGAGCCGCGGCCGCAGATCTGAGCCGGGCTCTGGGCCGGGGCTTCGCCGTTGAAAGGGCTGGCCAGCTGCTTGGGGCCTCCTTTCTCTGAAGCTGGTTGGTGTCTCCACAGGGAGGTGAGCAGAGGGGAGAGGCTCACTGTTCAGGTCATGAACTTGCCCGCCGCAGCCTGTGTTCGGGGCCGACCCCTCCCCCTGCCGGTCCGTGGCCCCTGAGTCAGGACTGGCTCACTCCCGGCGCTGTCCCTGCCCGCCCAGGCCTGCCTCTGGCGCTTTCTGGAGGGCGGTGAGAAGTGGGTCAGCCCCGTGTCAATTCCTTGTCTCTCTTCAGCATTTGTCATGGACACCAGAGCGGAGTAGAAAGGATTCGTAGCCATTTTTACGGCGTGTCTCATGTATAAGCTCCTTCTCCCAGGAGCACACCCCAAAACTCCTGTGGGTCTTTATGAATTACGGTGGGGTTGTTCTCTGGGAAGTTACATATGAGTTTCAGGGTCTGTCCTGTCCTTGGAAGTGACTGCAAGCAGGGGTCAGTTACTCGCAAGAGAACGTTTTGTTTTCCTTCTGGTCCTCGTTCTGTTTCCTTCTGGTCCCTGGAACAATGCTGTGCAGTGGACAACCTGCATACAACTTTGACTCCTCCAACTGCTCCCAATCTGCTGTCTGTGACTGTGTGTGCCTTATGGCGGTAAATGCAAAATAGACCAGCATCCACACATGCTCCATGCATTCGTGCCATACCCTTTCCTTAAAATTTTTCAATATTTCTAGGCTACTCCATTCCCCTGTGTGGTTTTCCAAAGAGACACAAATCTCCAAAAACACTTTCCAGGATATTATTAAGAAAAATGTTTATATAAGTCGACCCACGCAGTACAAACCCGACACGTTCAAGGGTCAGCTGTGGTAGAAAATAGGTTGTGTGTTTTTCAACTTCTTTTCCCTTTGGGCTTACATGTAACTTGCAGCTTCCTGGCATGAATGTAGAGAGTCTCTGACTCAGTATTAACAATGTGATGTGATATTACCTACGACAGATATGAGAGCATCACTTACCAACCAGAGAGACAGAGAGAGAGAGACAGAGAGACAGAGAGAGAGAGAGAGAGAGATCTGTCTGTTGTTGCACTTATTGATGCAGTCATTGGTTGCTTCTTGTGTGTGCCCTGACCAGGGATTGAACCCAAAACCTTAATGTCATCAGGACGATGCTCTTCCTGGCCAGGGCAAAGATGTTTATTTTAAACTACACGCTTTTAGCTGCTGAGCGTATTAGTTCAAAGTTGAAAGCTTAAGTACAAAGTCAGACTTCTCCAGGAGACTGTCGCTGGCTCGCAGGCAGTTGGCTTTGGGCTCTATTGAACGCGTCTTCTGAAACCAGGCCTCTTCTGCTTTTCTTGTTGCTGTTTATAATTTTAGAATCTCTGGGACTCTAAGGTCAGGATGTGCAGCCACTTGTCAGATGTTTGAACTCCTGGCCTTGCCCCCATGAGTCAAAAGACACCCCCCTGCCTCAGGCAGCCCCCCTTCCCTAGCTTTCCTGCTCTACCTAGCTCTCATCTCCTACCTCAGATATCTAGGGTTTCTTGTCTATAGAACCTGACTTATTTTTTTTTTTTACTTTAAAATGGGAAAAACAGTTACGTGATCTTAGATATCAAAGAAGCAATATTTTTATTAATATGATAGGATGAGACTAAAAGGATCATACTTTAAGATGCTATGTGGAAGAATATTGAAGTGGAATACTACTCAGCCATAAAAGTAAAGGAAATCTTACCCCTTGAGACACCATGGATGGATCTGAAGAGTATTATGCTAAGTGAAATGAGTCAAATACCATATAATTTCACTTATATGTAGAATCTCATGAACAAAATAAATGAACAAACAAATTAGAAATAAACTCATAGATACAGAGACTCACTGACAGCTGTCAGGGGGGCGGGAGAGGGTGAAAAACCACAAAAAACCTCATAGACAGTCAACGGTGCGGTGATTCCCAGAGGAAGGGGAGATTGGGGGAAGTAGAGAGGGTAAAGGGGGTCTAAATGGTGATAGAAGGAAACTTGGGGTGATAAACACACAGTATACAGGTGATGTGTTATAGGATTGTACCCCTGGAACCTATATTATTATATTAACCAGTGTCACCCCAATAGATTCAATTTAAAAACCCTAAAAATGCTCACACGCAAAAAAAGAAAATTTGAAAATTATAAGTGTCTATTTGCATGAAGTGACCAGTTCAGATTGTGTCTGTGGGTTAGTTTCTTAGCTGCATCCTGACTCCAAGGGGTCTCGGGTTCGAGGAAGTGCCCATGTTAGTCCCGAAGACTGTGATCCCAATACGAGGGTTGAGGAATTGTGTGACAGGTCTTTTAAGAGAGGGATAATTCTTGAGAAGGAGTGTTGCATGATTATAGACATTCCCAATGGACGCAGAAGTAGACAGAGCAGTGTACCCGCTCTCGTGTACCAGCTTTCACAGTGGCCGCCAGTCTGTGTTAAAGTCGCTCTGGGACGCGGGTTCCCGGGAAGCCTTCCTGAAGGCATTCTAAGGAGGGAGCTGTGCCCTGGGACTGCCGCTGTCACCTCAGTCACCGCCTCTGCCTCCACCGGGAGTTCCAGACCTAACGCAGCCTCTCTCCGCCAGGGCCCAGTCATATACGCGCAGCTAGACCACTCCGGCGGACATCACAGTGACAAGATCAACAAGTCAGAGTCTGTGGTGTACGCGGACATCCGGAAAAATTAAGAGAAGACCCAGATCATATCCTAAGTGAGAAACAAACTCAAATGGACTCCTATGCAGCAGTGTGGCCCACGGCACGTGGCCCGGACACAGACAGGCCGGAGAGGAGGCGCTGTAAAGGATATGTATAAATCTTCTATTTAATCTCGGATGGGAGGAGCAGTGGTGCATGAAGAAAAGATGATATGATTCCACATATATGTACATTGTCTCGCTGTTTGTTGTTTTGTTTTTTACTTTTTTGCATCCGGGGTCATTTACAGTTGGGGAAATTCAGCAACATTCCTGTCACCATCATTTGGATATGGTGTGCCTTAACGGTGATGTAGCGATCTCTTAGTATCCCAGCAGACTTGGCCTTTTTGTCTAAGGGCTTAACCAGTCTTAGCATTTATTGTAGTTGGAGGTGAAGATACTGTGCGGGAGACATAGCCAGGGTGGCCTGTCTCCCACTGTCTGTCCCGGCTGTTTGGTTGTAGTTTTTAGGAAACACCTGTTAGCTATGCCACTTGGAGACAATTTGAGAAATGTCTGTCGATGTTTTTTTCTCTCTAAAGCAGGGGTGGGGAACCTTTTTCCTGCCAAGGGCCACTTGGATGTTTTGTAGTATCATTCTTGAGCCAGACAGAATTATAAACTTAAAAATCAGTCTGCTGTATTTGGTCAAACATTTAATTCACTCACCCCGATGCCTTTTGCAAGCTTACACGGCCCTTGGGTTGAAGGTTCCCCACCCCTGCTCTGAAGCAAAGGGCATTTTTGCTTCCTCAGTTGTCACACAGACTTTAAGGTTACACCCTTTCCTGTCAGCTTGTTCATCACAGCAGGATCAGCAGGGGTAGCTGCTGGGCCAGTCCTCCTCAGTCCCTCAGGCCAGAGCCCTGTGCATGGAACTGAAATAGGAGCTGGGGCCTGGGGCGGAGCTGGCGGCCTGGGGCGGAGCTGGGGGCCTGGGGCGGAGAGCTCAGGTGTCAGTTACCTCCTGTGCTGCTGGAATCCAGCCGGAGTTCACTTCCTTGCAGGTGGGCAGGAATGGGGTACATGGAACCTCCGTCCCAGAAAACTGTCCGAAAACAGAATCATCTTTTCCCATAGAAATCACGTAAACTGAATTGGTCCACTCCAGACCCCTAAATGATCCCTGTTTTAAGATTCTTATATACAGTACATGTCTAGTGCACTGTTTAATTTATAAATAAACACTTTTGAACAAAAAGGGCATGAATGTAACTGACAATTTAACAAAAAGGAGATGAATCGTACCGTAAAAAATGAAAACATAACAATAAGCAGCAAAAAAAAAAATACACACACACACACACACACGCAAAAAAAAACAACCTATGAAAAGACTCACAGGATGAATCTATATCAGGACCAGGATGTTAACGACGTGAGGTTTAGGGGTAAACGAACTCAGACTCTCCCATCCTCTCCTTTGTCCTCCGCCTGAGAGGCACGTGAGGGATCACACAGGTTTCAGCAGGACAGGGTTGCCAGTTGAGATGTGAATTGTTGAGGACAGGAGCTCCCGAGAGGTGAGGCGAGGCAAGGAGAGGCGAGGCGAGCGTTGGCTGTAACTGGAGAGCCAGCTGGGATCCCAGAGCACTCCCCAGGGAATTGGCTCTGATCAGCAAGGAGGGCTCCTACTTCTCCTTTGGAATCTCTTCTCTGTTCTGGATGCTTTTGTTTGTTTGCCACATTTCCCCCATCGATGGAATTGATGAACAACCAGATGAGGAAAAATCCAGATAGTTCAGGTCATTTATTTTGTCCCTTCGACAACCCCTCCCCATCTCAAAACTATGATTTCTGTGATTACTTGGGATAAAAAGCAAACTGAGATCATTAAACATTTATTTATATTTACCATTCCTCCACTTCCTGGATTCTTTTGTGTTAAAATAAGTGTTTTAAATCTGAAGTGATCGGAGAGCCCACAGTGGGGGAGGTCACAGGACGTGTGTGGGGAGTGGCGGGCACCGTTCATTCCCCCCGTGGTGTGGGGTCCACTACCAGCTGCTTCCTCTTCCTTCCGGCTTCTGTCGCTGTCGGGAGGCAGTTTGGCCGGGTGCCAGGAGGCCTGAAGCGAGTCCAGCAGGGTTTGGGGGAAAGGTGTGGAGGTGATCAGATGGGAGCAGACACGTGAGCCTCCATGCGTGCCTGCAGATGTGTGGCCTGGTTTTCCGAGGAGCTGCTGGTTCTCCCCAGTGTCCAGCCAACTTTCATGTACATATCGCACGCGGGGAGGGCTTTGTATCACGCCACACCCTCTGTCCGTGTCCAGGGGCTGGCGGCTGTGGTCTGTGCTGAGAGGTTGGGGGGGAGTACACGCCCTGAGGCCTTTCTCCTGCTCCTGGGCCCAGCGTGAGCCCGGGACCCCGAGTCCGCCCAGGACCTGTCCACCGGGTCCACCTTGCCCCTAAAGCTTCCTGCCTCAGTTTGAAAACAAGCCCTCATGGTATGGGAGGGCGGGTGGGTGCTGGGCTGGCCCCTCTCCAGGCGGATTCCCAGGTAAGGATCCGTGAGCCTTTGTTTGAAGCCGGAAAGGACACGCCCAGAGGCAGGTGTGCGGTTAGATTGGGGTGTTCCTGACAGCCACTCCAACAGAGAGAAGGGGTGTGATCCTGTTTCTCCTCCTCACCAGGCCCTGGGAATAAACCAGACACTCTTGATGGCTCAGGAGCAACAGCCCCCGTTTCTCCTCTCGTTTTGGACCGAGAGCTGCCACCCAGAGCACCTGCCTGCACTCGCTCCAACCACACGGGTGGCCTCTCTGCTCCCCATGCGACCTCCTGCCCCACACGCCACCAGATGTCCACCCAGCCAGCCCCTCAGATGGCTCAGCACTTGGCAGCGGGCCTCCCCGCCGGGCATTGCAGCCACCACTCTGGCTCACACCAGCAGTGCCGCCTCCTCCCCTCACTCCACCTCCTGTGGGTCTGGGGCCCTTGCTCCTGCGTCCCCGCCTTCCTGTCCCAGGCCAGCCGCGGGGCTTGCTAAATGGAAGAGCTCTGCCCCACAGCACGGCCCTCCTGAGTGACATGTGGCTTTTGTAAGGCAGCCCCCAAGAGGGCGCACCAGAGACTCAATCCCAGACCCTCTAGCCTTCCCATGGAAGTGCGTCCCGCTGGGAAAACCACCAGTTCTTGCTTTTTGTTTTCTTTTTCAATTGTTGTACTTTTGTGAATATTTAATACACCCTTTTCAGTGACTGAATTGTGTTGCGTGCTCATTTTTAATCAAAGAGAAAAAGAGTTAAAACCCTTCTCATTCATTCCCGGCCCCCCCCCGCCCGCAGTGCCTCCTGTTCCTCCAGCACCAGGCATGGCCCGCTCAGCCCTTTGACAGGCCGCGGCCTCTGCCCGGGACACACGTGGACCCGCGGCTCTGCTCCCTCACGTCCTTTACGTCTCTGCCCCAGTGTCCCCTTCTCAGAGAGACCTTTGTCATGAATGGCCTCTCCTCACCCCTCCTCTCTCTCCTCACCCCTGCTTCCTGCTGTTTCCTCCTCCTGCCCGACATGGATGCCGTCCGTCTCCCCCAGAGAACCTGGCACAGGGGCCAGGACTCTGCTGCTCGCTGCACTGCCCCGTCCTCTGCCATAACGGCTCCTGGCCGCCTGGCAGGTGCTCCGTCAGTGGCAGCTGGATGGACGGACTCCTCTGTTCGGTGAATCTACATCGAGGACTGTCCTGGGCTGGCATGAGGGAACCAGGAGAAGGTGGGCTCAGGGAGCGGTGATACGGTAATCACTGAGTGCCGTGCCGCCCTTGGCATGTCTCCCTCTGCCGCCCTGAGTTAACGCTGGCAGGAATCTCAGCCCACCTGAGGAAGACGGCATCGGGCTTAGGGCATGTGACCAGCAGGGAGGCGGGGCTGGCGCTGGCACTGTCTGTCTAAGGCCTGGTGCTTAACCTCTCCCCAAACTCCCCAAAGACGGGAGCCTCACTTCCGCTGTGAAATAAATGTGGGGGGGAGGGGGTGTCTGATGTGCGGCTTCTCCCTGGGCGGCTGGAGCTGGAGGGGGAGACGGGAGGTGGATGGGCAGGGGTGGGAACACAGGTGCCGGGGCCTTCCCCTCGGTGATAGTCTGTGGAGGGCTGTGTCACCAAGACCTTGTCACTGACGGAGCACGGCGTTGGGAACTTTATAAATCACTGCGCGTTGGAGCCAGGCTTGCGTAACTCTGGCTCGGGAGGAAGAGTTGGGGCTGCAGGGCCGCCCTTGGGGGATCTCAGGGCCGGGACCACGGCCCCCACAGGATCTGGCGAGAGCAGGGATGCTTCTTGGGCTCGGGCAGCAGTCACGGGGCCCTGGCTCCTCCGTCTCCCTCGTCCCCACGGCTCCCCCGTCCACGCTCCTCCCACGTTGGAGCGAAGTGCTGGGGAGTTTCCCGGCTGCTGGACCCAGCTGCACAGACGGTGCCTGGGAGCGGGCGGCCGGCCCGGAGCCGGCCCAGCACCGGAGCAGGGGAAGCTCCGGATCCGCTGGGGGCCGAGGCCGGTGCTGCGGGTGCTGGCTGTTGACCCTGCTCAGGTGCCGGCGAGTAGCCTTCCCAGCAGAGAAGGGCATTTGTAGGGGCAGAGGTTGGGTTAGGGACTGACCGTCTGCTTTTCGGTGCCCCTCCCCCCTCTTTCCCCTGTATATGCAAGACATGTCACTGTGAAGACTTAGACATGCCCAGAAGAGGGAACAGTCGAATCGACCTCTGCATACCCGTCTTCAGTCATCCACCCGTCCTTTTTGTCTTTTTCTTCTTTTCTGAATTGTTTTAAAACCAATCCCCAAATCAGGCCCATTCGCCCCTCCATTCTCCAGTGTGCATCCATTAAAAAACATGGGCATTTCCTGGCATAACCATAGCATCTTGTCACATTTAATGGAAACGTTGTAAAAACACATTTAAACAAGCAGTTCCTCATGTCATCTCCCGCCCAGTCCATCCTCACGTGGACATTTCACAAATGGCTCCCTCACAGCAGGCTCACAGCGTTCCAGGAAAGCTGCCATGTGTATTTTATTTTACTTATTTATTTTTAAAGTACATCTTTATTGATTTCAGAGAGGAAAGAAGAGGGGGAAAGAGAGAGAGAGAGAGAGAGAGGAACATTAATGATGAGAGTCATTGATCGGCTGCCTCCTGCACGCCCCACATGGGGATCAAGCCCACAACCCCGGGCATGCGCCCTGACCAGGAATCGAGCCATGACCTGGCTGCTGTGTGTGTTTTAAAGACAAACACGGGCCTTGGGGCCTGCAGCTGGCTTCTTCCTCCGCTCCCTGCGGGTTCGGCAGACACAGGCCCTCAGCTGTTAACCCTGCAGGGCCTTGTCTTCATAGACGGACCACCGCGTTTTAGGCCGTTTCTGAATTTCTGGCTATTTAGGTATTTCGGGTATTCCAGTTCTCTTATTTTTGCCCATCACCAGTGATGTTGGAAGAGTCCTTTGTCCTTATTAAACAAGCAAACAAATAAAAGGCAAAGGCAGGTCAAAGGCAGCCCAGGATGAGAGAAGCCTCCTGGCCCCTGGGCAGTGGGGTCTGGGTGGTCCGCCAGCTCCCAGCCCAGCTCCCTCCTCACACCCTTCCGGAGCCCCTGGGAGCTGCTCCAGGGCTGGGCGGGGCCCAGGGAGCCAGCACCTGCCAGAGACCAGGCTGTGTTTACAGGGAAGGAAACCCAGATCTCTGCAGAGACTGCTGCTTCCACTTCCTTCCCCCTGCAACCGGGGGAAGCCATTGTCCATTGTCCCTTCCCCACGGCCTGTGCGCTGGCCTTTTAAAAGGCCGAGCGTGGGGAGGGCCAGGTGTGCTTTGATCTGCATCTGGAAGAGGAAGTCTGCAGGTCTGCCGCCGCCCTGGAGCTGGAGCCCTGCCCTCCAGGGCTCATGGCAGGCGCATGTGTGTTTCTCCGTCCTTCAGGGCATGTGAACTGGGCCCTGTGCCTGCTGGCCGCCCCGCTGTGGGAGTGGGCACAGCAGGCACAGGGACCAGAGGGGCGCCTTCCCCCGATGAGCAAGGACTCCAAGGACACGGGATTTTAAATCTAGATCCATTCTCCGTGCTTTCGCTGGCTTTGGATTTTTATTTTTATTTTTTAATGACAGTTTCTTTAAACCAGATAAAAAGGAACGTAAAATCTAAATTTACTCTTTAGGGAATCTCTTAGAATGTGTGCTTAGGCCCGGAGGGATGTGGGACATTTGCAAACCCCTGTCCCTGCTCCTGCTGACCCAGCAGCAGCCCTGGCGGCTGGAACTCCAGCACACCCAGTTCAGAGCCTGTCTGGATGTGCTGGGGTTAAAGCCCAGCCCTCTCCACTGGCAGCCATTGCTGAGCGAAGCTTTGGAGGGGGGAGCAGAGCGGGGAGGGAGCGGGGAGAGGGGAGGCGAGAGAGGGGAGGGCCAGGCGCGGAGGCGGGTGTTGTTTCTGAGAGCTTGCTCCAGGATTTGGTTTCCAGGAATGTACAACCTCCTCGGAACCCACGGGGAACCTCAGGGAGGCAGCCAGGGGGCCCCACGCCCTGTGAGCCGGGAAGCGGAGCCCAGGCCTCTGCCCCAGGGCGCCTCAGGACACGGCTCCGGGAGGGGAGCTGAGCGCATGATCTCATGTTGGCTCACTGAGGTGGAGCTGCAGAGGACGAGCCCACGGGGAGAAGCAGTAACTCCGGAGCAGAACTGCTTGGCTGGAAACGCAGGGTTTCGGCCGCGGCCTCTAGCAAAGCCCCCAGGAGAACCTGGGATGCGGTTCTGCTGTGGTTCCCGCTGTCAGCTTCATGTCCATTTCAACCCGCTCAGAGGGCGCTCTTCCCAGCCTGGCACTGCCCTGACCTCCCTGCAACACTGTCCCCTCCCGAGGACGCAGAGGCCCCTGGGATGAGCCGCCCTCGGAGGGGAGGAGGCGCCGGGTTAACACGGAACTCACTGTCCCGCACCAGTAAGCCCCGGAGTCACGTCAGTGACTCAGAAGTGGTTAGGCTTCTCTGGCTGGATCCGCATTCTGATGGCTTACTGTCTCCCCTCCACGCCACGCTGGTCTTACCTTCTACTATAGCAATGACCATGTCCAACCTTCAGTGGCTCTGCGGTGGCATTTTTTTTTTTTAAATATATTTTTTATTGATTTTTTACAGAGAGGAAGAGAGAGGGATAGAGAGTTAGAAACATCAATGAGAGAATCATGGATCAGCTGCCTCTTGCACACCCCCTACTGGGGATGTGCCCGCAACCAAGGTACATGCCCTTGACCGGAATCGAACCCGGGACCTTTCAGTCTGCAGGCCGACACGCTATCCACTGAGCCAAACCGGTTTCGGCTGCGGTGGCATTTTAAGGTGATTGCAGGCATTACTGCGCGCAGGCCACGCACAGCCATTGCAATTGATGTTGATGAAAGTGAAAGCAGAGATAAAGGTCTGACCCTCCGTCGGCTGAGCACATCTCGAAGCCAGCATGGCGTGTGGACGGACCAGAGGGTCCTCGTCACCAGCAGTTCTGTTGGCGGCGCTGGAGTGGCTGCAGGAGTTGGCAGCCTCCGGACACGCTACAGGGTCCCCTCACCCCTTTTCTCTCGCTATGGGCGCAGTGGGTGGGAGGGGGGGACACCTCATAAGGGTGCTCCCGGTGACTGCCGCTTTTTTTTTTTTTTAAAGTTATTCAACAGGCTCATTAATTCGTAACACTTTCTGAGCACTTGCTTGGCAGAGTGCTGGAGACTGCCCTCCAGGGGTTCCTAGGTCAGTGGAGGAGAGGGCAGACTTATTAGAGGGAAAAAGATCGTCATGTCTCCATTCCTCTCTGCTCCTGAGACCTTCGTGGTCGTCTGCCTTCTCCTATAAAGAATTCTAGCCAGAATCTGCCTTCTCAGGTGATGCCCCTGAGAACCTGATGCTGGAAGCTTCCGGCAGGAATGAGGGTGGGGCTGTGGGTGTTGAGGCCGAGACCGGTTTGGCTCAATGGATAGAGCGTCGGCTTGGGACTGAAGGGTCCCGGGTTCGATTCCGGTCAGGGGCATGTACCTTGGTTGTGGGCATATCCCCGGTGGGGGGTGTGCAAGAGGCAGCTGATTGATGACTCTCATCGGTGTTTCTAACTATCTCTCTCCCTTCCTCTCTGTACAAAATCAATAAAATATATTTAAAAAAAAAAAAAAAAAGAGGCTGTGCCTCTGAAGACTGAAGCTTAGGAAAGGCTGACTCTTCCTTGGGCGGCGGCCCACAGCACGGCGGGTGCTGCCATCTGCTGGTGAGAAAGAGGATGCACCCACGGCCGTCCATTGGAATCACAGCAGGATGGGGAGGGGAGGGACCTTGTCACAATCTGCTTAGGCCAGCCCTGAGGAAAGTGACGCAGAGGTCACACAACCAACTGGCTGGTGGCATAAACTGGGGTTCCTGCAAAGCCGGACGCAGGCACCTCTGGACGCAGGCACCTCTGGATGCAGACGCGTGGAAGGTTAAGTCTTCAGTCTGCCCTCCTTTGCTCACCCCTCCTCTGCCCCGTCTCTCATCAGCGCTTGGACTCTCATCCTCCACTTCCAATGCCACCGACCTCTCCACGACCGCCTCCAGCCGTGCCCAGTCTTGCTTTCACTCGGTTATGGGTCAATAAACCAAGTGAAAGACGTTTGTGAGGTTTGGAGGAGGAGAGTTTGTGGGCACCTGTCCTCCCCAGATGGCCCCTTTCCGGTTCCGGCTTCACACTGAGGACTCCATCTCCTGGGGTGCACGCACTGAACAGAGAGGCCAGGTGACTGCTGCAGAGTGGGGGCCCCTGCTAGAGCCCGAAGCTGGCGTTTCCTCGCCTCTGGCCCCCCCGGGGCCAGGACCCCTCCCCCCCCCCCCCCCCCCCCGCCTCTGCGCTAACCTCGTGGTACCAGCAGGGACATCCCACCTCCTCCTGGAGCTCGGCTGTGTTCCCCTGGCAGAAGGACAGTGAGATGCCGGCCTGCGAAGGGGGCGCTGTGTGGGCACTGCCTGTGGGAATGCTGAGAGTCGGGGTGTGCTCATCGGGGGAACCCCCTTCCAGGATCAGAAGGCGACGGGACTCAGCAAAGGGAAGCGGGGGGAGGCCACCTGCCTGGGGACGCGGGCTCGGGGCCGAGCGGGCTGGCCTGGCACCGATCCCCGCGGTCCTCAGAGGCGCCAGAGCCAGGAAGAGCTCCCTCTGCCCACGGCCTCGGGCAGTGCCTCTGACACCCGGGACGTGCTGCTGCCGCTCTGTCACACATAAAAAGGCGGGAACTGTATTTGTGTAAAAGATGCCCGCAGCCAAATGGCTAATGGCTCCCCTTTTAACGTTTCGCTCGGGCAGAGTGGGTGGGGCAGGTGGGGAGGGGGCTTTGGGAGCGGCCGCCAGGCTCTGCGACATCCAGTCCCGCCCTCGCAGACAGTGACGGGAATGTGCTGTTTGCCAACCAGTGCATCTTCACAGACTGGACAGCTGGGCATTTACAAATAAACATGCTCGGTTTAATAGGTTAACTAGAAACGCCTCTGTTACATGTTCCATCTCAGTGTTGCTGTCTCCCCGTGTGCTAGCCCCACACGGGCGGGAGCAGCCGGGGGGGGGGGGGGGGAACACGGCGGGAGGGGCGCAGGCCATGGGTGTGCACCGGCGGAGGGGGCGCTGCCCGCGGCCCAGGGGGGGCCCGGGCGGAGAAAACCACCAGGCCTGGCTCTGGGCACAGGAGAGTGAGTGAGGGGCTGGAGCGCTGGCCAGAGGAAGGTCACTGAAATCTCTCTCAGGAGACATTAGAAAGGATTGTCCAGGATGTTCACCTTCATGAGGAACTTGTTTTTCTGAACGTCCTGCACCTTGACCTTGCCGGATAAGATGCATTCCCACGTGGGGAGGTTCATGACGATCTGCAGCCACTGGTCCTTGTTCAGGTCGGAGTTGGAGTACCACCATTCCTGGGGGGGGGGAGGGAGAGGGCAGAGAGAACACAGGCCCGGTCAGTGCTCGCTGGCCAGTGAGATCCGGGCTCAGAGATCTCCGGGCTTTGGAAACCATGTGGAGCCACGAAGAATGAATGTTTCTGCCCAAACTGCTGACAGGTGACTGTAAACAAACATGGCGACGTGCACTCCCATTCGTCATCCCGCTGACCAGGGCAGGCACTGTGCTGGGTGCTGAGTGCGGTTCCCGCTGCTCAGGGGGAGAAGAGATATGCACTCAGCTGTAACGCAAGCTGTAAAGCGGCAAGGGCCACGGGAGGGGGGCCTCGGTCTGGCCAAGGGCTCTGGAGAGGGGAGGGCCCATGGGAGCTGGGAGGGGAAGAGGAGGTGCACATGCCTGAGCTGTGGACGTGTCACCCCTCGCAGTAAGACTCCCGAGGCCGCCCGCACCCTCCAAACGTCAGCGCTCGGCTCCCAGCATCTCAGAAGGGTGAGCGCCCCCCCCCCCGACCCCCACACCGCCTGCTGTGGCTGCGCGCACCCTGTTCAGGCTCAGCCAGCACATCTCCAGCATGTTCCCGTGGTTCTCGGCGAGCTGCAGGGCCGTGTTTAGGAAGAGGTCGCAGTTCTGCCCGTCGCCCATGAGGATGCACACGTAGGCCATCAGGTGGTACAGCCTCGGCAGGAAGATGGGGCCCGTGATGTTCTGAGCCACCGTGCTCTCCAGGTTCTGAGGAAGAGCCAGCGTGTGAGGGCCCCAGAGCGGCCCTGGGCTGCAGCCTTCCCTCCACAGAGGATTTGGGGACATGTCTGTTTACAGAGCCATCAAGGAAAACATGCCGCTGAGACCGACCTGGGACGGCGGGGGGTCCACCCAGACCCAGAGTGTGGACGGTGGACTCCGTGGGACCCTGAGCAGAGCCCACTGGGTGTTCGCAGGCTCAGGGCCCTCCGCCCCTGCCGGGAAGGCAGTGGCCCGCGGCCTCCCGGTGCGCACCAACGCCGATGTCACTGTCTGACTTGGCCTAAAAGCACATTCTGAGCAGCCAGCGGGGCCGCTCTGTGTTGGCTGCTGCGCCAGGGGAACTGCGCGGTCTGCCGCTCCTGTGTGTGCGATGGCTACTGGGCCTGCAAGCAAGTCTCCCCTATCCGCCTCCAGCTGCTCCCGGCTTCTCCCAATCCCAGGTAGCACGCCGTTCGCCCCAGCGAAGGGCAGCCTCGCAGCGCACCAGCCCTCCCCACAACGGCTGTGCGAAAATAGGTCTTCTTTTGATTACAAAGCAGTAAAAGTCGATGGTTTAAGGTTTCCGGGGGAAATGAAAAGAAGAGCAAAAAGTGTAAGAACCACCCATAACCCTGGCACAGAAGGAAACAATTTGGGTTCACACTTTCTCACTATTTTGTTATATTCTCTCTCTCTCTCTCTCACACACACACACATACATACACATTCACACTCACACATATGCTCACTCACACACACTCTCACACAGGCTCACACACTCACAAACAGGCTCACGCACACACTCACACATATGCTCACTCACATACTCTCACACAGGTTCACACACTCACAAACAGGCTCACACACACTCACACATATGCTCACTCACACACACATTCACACACACACAACCACTCTCACACAGGCTCACACACTCACAAACTCGCTCACACACACACACTTACACCCACCACAGTTAGGATCATACTAATCACGTGGCAGGGTAACACTGTTTTTCTCACTTCACATCCTGCTATGAACATTTCTCAGTGACGTGGTTCCTCTGCATCAGGGCTCATGGGTTTGCATGTTGACAGGAGGCAGGCAGTGACGCAGGTAAGCAGGCTGATGTCGCTGAGCAGCAGCGGGGCCCACCTCCCCCCACCCCGGCGAGAGTGTGCCCTGAGGGTCACCTGTCAGGTCCAGCCAATAGCTGCCCTTCAGGACGGAGGGCCTCAGGCTGCCATCTACTCCAGGTTTTAAAAGAAGGATCAGAAATTCGGATTTTTAAAATATGAGATGCCCCCGTGTGTAAAGTGCCCTCTCCAAGGTTGTTGAAGGGTGGATAAGCGTTTGCTTAGGCGCTGCTGGGACAGATGGCGTGAAGACAGGCAGGCGTTGGCCGGAGCGCTCTCTAGAAAGCTGGGGTGGGGGGCGCTTGCAGTATGGGGGTGCGGGAGCCGTGGTCCCTGGAGGAAGACAGAAACCCATCCGGAGCCCAGCGGCAGCCTCACCTTGAGCAGCTCCACGCCGCTGTCCTGCGCGGACTCCGACTGCCCTTCCATCTGCTTCTGGAGGTGCAGGGCCTGGGCCTCCAAGTACCTGCAGATCCCTTGGAGGTAAAGAGCCGTGGGCGTCCTTCTTGGCACCAGGTTTTTGGTTTTACTGAAAACGGTCTGAAACTCCTCCCACTGCTGGAGTCTGGCATACCTGCGCCGCCACAGAAAGACAGGGGAAGTGTGGGTCAGCCATGGCGTGGGCGCAGGGCTCGCACTGGCCGCCCGAGGCGGGCCCCGCACGTGGGCTTCTGGGAGCCACCGGGGGGCGCTATGTGGTATGGACAAGGGGAGACTAGGATGTTTTGATGGTGTGAGATGAATAGAATCCTTGGGAGCCCTCTGGCCTTACTAGCCACCGTCCATTTCACTCTTTGGACTCTAACAAGTGAAGCCGATCAGACACATGGAGCTGTAACCCCCGGGGCTGGAAGACTTGGCTCCAAATCCACAGAGAGGTGGCCTGAGCCAGTGCTGCCCAAAGTGTGGGCCACACACTGGCATCATCAAGGTCAGGTGGATGCGCCACAGAAATGCTGGCTTTCTGGTCCAATTCCGATCTGCGTCGAGCAGACGGGGGACGGACCGGGACTCCGTGTGAGAAGCTCTCTGGGGGATGCCAAGGCCGCAGCTGTTGAAAGAGCTTTTCAGAGTAGAGTAATAAATTAGGACAACCTTTGGACTTTAGACTCCTTGAACTTGAACTCACGCTGGCAAGTTAATTTGACTTTGAACGTTAATCTCTTGGGACTTTTATTGGCAAGGGTGATTCCTTCGGGGGCTTTCACTTCTCCCCGGGGCATTCTGATAAGAGGAGACCGCTGTTCACATTCGGAACAGCTCTAGTTTGTGGCCCTTTGCACAGCAATGTCTCCACATTGTCACCTGACCTCTCCCCCCGGCATCTCTGAATACCGGGCAACACGGCTGCACGTGTGATTTGAGACGGGAAGTGGAGCGGGAGTGACTGCCAGCCTTGGGGACAGCGAGGGAAGAAGTTCCGTGAAGTGCTCTGAGCCTTACTGGTCTGCCGCCCTGAAGCCAAGGCCACGGCTGCAGGCTTGCTGAGTTAGACACGGAACGGGGCAAAGGACCAAGCCGCGGGCTCCCTGGCTGAGCAGGTGCCGGTGCTTCTCCCTCACCCCTGACCTTGCCCTGACGCGGTGGCCCTCCCTGGCACACGGCTCCGTGCCCCTTCTTGGCCTCCCTCCATCTCCGATGACTGGGAGTGACTTGGTGGATGGCAGGCTTTGGGAGAAGAGTTAGGCAGGCAGAGCTCAGAACCCTCCCCTCCACCTTGAGAGCCAGCGATGTCCACAGCCAGCAGGGACATGCTCTTCCCTCCGCCTCCGTGGGCGACACTGTAGCTCCCAAGAACTGCCCACCTTGGAGTCCCACACGAGGCCCACGTGCTGGCAGCTGTCGGCCACACCCGCCAACACCAGCTCCACCAGCCATGTCTGTCTGCACGGTCAGATCTCGGGGAGGGGCAAGTGTTGCTCTTTATTAGTCTCCCTCAACCTCAGCCCTCCTCCGGGGGCACATGTTCTCTCCCCTGGTCTCCAGAGCACCGAGCGTGACCCGATGCTGGCTGCCGTCTTGGGGGAGGGGCGCAAACTAGCAGGCGATTCCCTGGTGTCTCAGGCCAGGCCACTGATGCCTTCTATCTGTCTCGGGATGATTTATAAATACTTTCACTTTAAAAAAAATAAATAAACCTCAAAAGAACTCTTCTGTGGGGCTGAATGGGTTCAGAGTTGGGGGTTGAACGACAGGCAGCCCATGGTTACCAGATGGCCACACACGAGTACAGGGCCAGGAGGATCCCGCTCTGGAACTTGAGGATCCTGTTGTCCTCGTTTTCCTGGATGAATTCCAGACACTCGTTGAAGGTCCTGTAAACAAACCCTGGGAGGGAGACGGGAGAGCTTTGCTGAGGGAAGGTGGCTCTCAGCAAACTTCCCACCGTGGAGAGAGGTCGAACCTCCGGTTACTTTGTGAATCTGGGGGGGGGGGGGGGGGGCACTCGGGTATTTATAAATCGCTAGTGACCAGGTGCACAAAATTCATGCACATTAAAAGGGAATTAGAGGAAATGTTTAAATATTGCTATTTGCCCTTTCTCTATAATAGAAGTGTCAGAGATGAAAGAAAATTAGTAAAATTTTATATGAAAATCTTCCTCCTATCCGAGTCTGGGGCACACCATGGGAACCAGAGTCAAGTCCCCGTCTACCCACGTGCACCTTGAAATCAGGTGAGAACCAGACCTGGCCAGCCCCACCCCTGTCAAGCCCCACCATGTGGGGGTTTGGCCTCAGGTCACCTGGTCTGACTCTGGGGTGGGGAGTGTGGCCTGAGGCTCCCCGGCCTGGGCCAGGGGGTGCACCTTGAGGTCAAGCCCTGTATGGTGAGGGGGCGGGCACAGCCTGAGGTCTCCTAGCCTGGCACTGGGACAGGAGGCATGGCTGAGGTTCCCTGTCACCAGGCGGGGAGTGCAGCCTCAGGTCCCTGCTGATTGCTCCTTAAGGCTCATTACAGGAATCAGCCTCTGCTGTGGGCACAGCCATTTTGTTATGGAGTGATGGTTAATTTACATATACCCTCTTTATTAGATAGGATACCCAAGATCAATAGAAGGCGTCAGAGTGGCTTGACACAGAGATGCCTGGGAATTGCCACGGCCACATCGTTGTTCTGCCCGTGGTGGCCATGCCCAGCTTTAGTGGATGTGTGGGTAGACATGACCCACTTCCACACGGCTGACAAGGCAGGAGAGGAGTTCAAACCAGCTCTCCCTGCTTGAGCCCAAGAAGTTGGCCGAGTGCTGCCTGGGACTGCCTGTCTCCCACCCACCCTTCCCGTCCGCAGCAGCATTTGCTGCCCCTTCCAAACCCGGTGAGGAAGCCCAACCCAGGGGCCCTCTGGTTTAACATGTGCCCTGAGTGCTGCCCACGTGAGGGAACCTGAGGTTAGCGGATTTGTTTTCCAAATCACCAGGACCGGCCAGTGACCCGGAACTCCCACCATCAGCAATCCTACCTTCACTCTCAACCTGACATTACTCCGTATATCCTGAGTAATTAAAATGCCTCATTTAAGGACACAAAGTGACACGGTCACTTGTGTGAATTGATGGGGCACTAACTGGCAGCTTATGGCCGACAGGGTCCTCCAGACTGAATTCTTTTCCTTGCTGGCCTCGCAATCCTCGCACCTTCCAGACGGCCCTCACCCCCTAACACTGGCCTCTCCTCTTTCCGGCCAGAAACCTAGTGACCCGTAGCTCCAGCCCTGACGGCTGCCACACACTCCAACATGAGTGTCACACCCCCCCTCCCCCACAACTCCCTTACAGACCCCGAAGCCGGGCTCACCAGAATAAAGCATGGTATCCAGGCACATGAAGTAGAAGAAGGCCTTGCTGACGATGTTCTCTTCTGCCACGGAGACGTCCCACAGCCACCCCAGCACCTGGATCAACTGCTTGTGCCTGAGGTCAGATTCAGGGAGAAGAGAATCAAGGCCGGTGCTGGCCCCGTCTCAGTCCTGCCCGGTACTTCAGGACCAGATGCAACCCTAAAGCTTCAAACCCACCCCTAAAACTCCAGTCGGCTCCTTGTTCAGATTGTGCTTCCGTGGACCTCCCCACTGGGATGGCCAGGCTCAGGCCCCCTCAGGGCTCTGGTCCTGGCTGCTAGTCTCTGGGCATTGCTTCTCCCAGCCGGCTTCTCCTGTACCCTCCCTCTGATGCCCACTGTGGGGATGGCCATCTGGTCCTCCTCTGGTCACTGGCCAGAGAGGAGAGAGGAGCTAAGTGTGGGAGAATTCTGGGAAATAGCACTGGTTTCTAAAGGATGACGATGATCCGTGACATCATCTTTCTGTACAGCTTCCTCCCAACCCACCTGAAGGCCAGGGTAGTGAGCCCAGAACACTCAATCACTATGGCTTCCTCCCCCTAATTTTGGAAAATGCTTTAAGATAAATACCTGGCCCTGGCCGGTTTGGCTCAGTGGATAGAGCGTCGGCCTGCGGACTCAAGGGTCCCAGGTTTGATTCCGGTCAAGGGCATGTACCTGGGTTGTGGGCACATCCTCAGTAGGGGGTGTGCAGGAGGCAGCTGATTGATGTTTCTCTCTCATCGACGTTTCTAACTCTCTATCCCTTCTCCCTTCCTCTCTGTAAAAAAAAAAAAAAAAAAAAAAAAAAAATCAATAAAATATATTAAAAAAGAAAAAGAAAAAGAGAAATACCTGATTTTCAGGTAAAGACTTCTACAGAGCCAGCAGAAGACCTTGTATTGTTTGTAGGGATTCCGGAGCAGTCCCCATATCTTCTGGGCCCGAGAGCCTGAGGAGAAATCAATTTCAGTAGATTTCCGGGTGTTACTTATACCTGTGTGTCCCGTCCGGCTCAGCCAGCCCTTACCGAAGTCAATGGCCAAGTCCAAATGACCCATTAAGAACTTGTTGTAGCCCAGTGTGTCGGCCAAGTACGCCATGATCTCAATGCCCTCAGCTTTCAGGGGTATGCTGAAGGTCATCTCCATGGCCATGATTTCGTATTTGAACCACGTGCTGTTCTGGCTGGCCAGCTGTTCGAGCAGCGAGTAGTCCAGGTAGGCCTTGATGATCTGAAATGGCAGATGGGGGAGAGAAGGGCAGGACCGAGATGGAGCCCGCGCAGGCAGCTGGGAGAAGCTGCCCAATATCTGCTGGAGAATGGAACTGGCCGCCTGGCCACGCCCCGGGCTTTGGTACAGAAATTAAACTGGGTTTCTGCCACCTCTCCCCCAAACCACCCAGGACAAGCTTGATGGCCCCTCTTGCCATAGAGGCCTTAAACAAGAAGTTCAATTTCTGTGTAAAAATAAAAGCAATGGCTTATATTGTGTGGCTGTTGTGGTCACATGGTAAAGAGCCCGAAGGACTCACCCCCACGTGTAAATAGTAATTACGCCTTGTTGGGGCTGGACAACGGAGAAGAGGGAGAAGAGCGACTTTACGTTCCACGTTATGCATGTCTGCAGTGTTTAATGTGTTGGGACAGGCACGTCTCATTTTTGTAACTTAGGAAGAAGGAAAGGCTGGTTTGCTCTCTGAGAGCATGTTTCCAAAGGCGCTGACAGCAGGGCAGGGTGGCCGGACGTGGTGGTGGTGAGAGAGGGCTGCTGGGCAATGAGAAGTCCAAACTGCAGTGAAGTCAGGGGCTGCCTGGACTGGGGCCAAGGGAACACAGTCCACCTGCTTCACTTGCCGGGAAAATGCCCCGCCCAGAGGCACGCGGCTCGCAGGTGGTCACACCCAGGCAGGGGAGGCCTGGAAGCTGCTCACGCTTCCTCCTCCCGTGCCGCTGCACTGGCCGCCTCCCCGGCGTGTGGACACGGGGAGCACGTCCCCAGCCATCCCGCCCTCAGGCACAGCCATCTCCGTCACAGCGTCTACTGATCCAGTTTTCCATTTTGACTTTTCCATCTTACCCTCCACGGCCCCCCAATGCCACCACGTTTTTAAGAGAAAGCCCCAGAATTGCCGGAGAAGTAAAGCATTTCATTCCGTAAGTACTTGTTGGGCACGATTAGGTAGGTGCCAGACACCGCCCTCGGCATTGAACGAGACAACAGCAAGGCACCCGCACGCTCTCACGGAGCAGACACGCCGGCGGGGGGCACGCAGGCCACACACTGACTACGGAGTGAAAAAGAACGTCAGGCAGGAATGAGGCACTAAAATAAGGGGACAGGCTGGACAGTGAAGGGGTGAGGGGATCAAGAAAGGCTTCACTGAGGAGACGACCTTCAAGCTGCAAAGTGGGAGCCCAGTCGAGGTCACAGGATGAGCACTCCAGGCCAAGGAGACAACTAGTGCAGGGACCCTTAGACGGCTGAGCTTAGATGTCTGAGCGGCCCTCAGGGGCCGGGGAGCTAGGAGAGGATGGCAGGACAAGGCAGAGGCCCAGTCTGATGGGCCTTGTACTTCTTGCGTATGCTGGCCTGAAAGAACGAATGGTGGGACTTAGTCATCCCACATGCATTTCACTCAATAACTGACGGCTCCGAGAAGGAATGATGGCTTCAGGAGCCCAGACTTGATGTACTTTTATAAAGGAACTGGGTCTCTTTGATTAGATGAGCTAGGTTTAGCTTAATCAGTTATCTTTTAATCTTCACCCAAGGATATTTTTTCCTTTTTTTTTTTTTTTTTTTTTTTTTTAGCGAGAGTGAAGGAGGAGGAAGTGGGGAGGGAGAGAGAAACCTATATGAGAGAGACACATCAATTGGTTGCTTCCCTCACACACCAGTTATGTGTTATGACAGGTGCGTGTGGGAAGGGATCAAACCTGCAACTGAGGTACATGCCCTTGATCAGGAATGGAACGCAAGACCCTTCAGTCAGTAGGCCGATGCCCTAACCATTGAGCTTAATCATTTATTGATCATGTGACTTGGAGTTTTTTTTCATCTAATTAAGGACTTGCCAGGTTGGATCCAGACTAGGGCTTCTCCCTGTGTGGTCCCTGCTACCCTTTTGGGGAGGACACACAGAGGTCAAAGCTGATTTCTTAATATGAAGACATTTTGTGTTGGGAAAAATAGTGAAAGATCAAAATGGGGGAGGGGACAACCACGGAACTTAGTGGGTGTCCTGTCCAGCTTCCGGCACTGCTGTCTCTGCTCGTCCCTGTCTCTGTGCAGCTCCGGATGCCGCAGGAGACGGATGCCAGGGGCCTTCCCGTGGAAATGGGAACGGAGGCGGGACACAGTGATGACTGATTGCCCTTTGATTAGCTGTTTCACATCCTTCCGTAAAAGGAATCTTCCTTGGGCCCGGGGGAAACTTTTACCAGCTCCCTTATTAATTAGTGGGTTGGTAAAAGCTTTGACACGTGAGTCATGATTCGGCACTTTCCTTGTGCACCCTCATTCTCTCACAGGTACACAGCGTTTTCCAGGGGAGAGGGGTGTGAGTGAGCACGGCGGGAGCCTGAGGGGGAATATAGGGGACAAACTGGGAAAGGGGGGCTAGCAATCTGAATCTGTGCCAGTCACCAGTATCCTGGTGCACATTCCTGTTAGTCTATCATTAAGTCACTGCCCCTTCTTTAGGCAATAATCTGTTTTCCTAAACACTCCCAGTTTGCCAGGGCCACACACCAAGCATTTAACAGCCAGAGAGGAGGTCACTGGCATCACCCAGGCCAGGCCTTTGGGTGAAATCTCACTCCCCCACCCCAACCCACAGAGGGACTGCACAGCCCAAGAAAAGTCTGGAAGCCTGGTCCACATTTGGGGAGACAGAGAAACCAAGGGGGTACATGGGAGAGACCCTCCGCATTCGGTACTCAGGCTTTGGAAACAGACTCCCCGGAGTCACCATCCTAGTCCATCTGCAAATAAAGGGTTTTTCCGGAATCTTCTGAGCACCCGTTGTGTGTTTTCGGTCGCCTGGTAAATTCTGCAACAAGCAGAGTGAGAACCTGTCTTCCAGGAAGTCAGGCATCAAGGTATTTTCAAAAATTTAGCAAACTGGCCAAAACCGGTTTGGCTCAATGGATAGAGCGTTGGCTTGGGGACTGAAAGGTCCCGGGTTCGATTCCAGTCAAGGGCTGGAACCTTGGTTTGCAGGCATATCCCCAGTGGGGGGTGTGCAAGAGGCAGCTGATCGATGACTCTCTCTATCGATGTTTCTAACTCTCTCCCTTCCTCTCTGTACAAAATCAATAAAAATATATTTAAAAAAAATTTTAGCAAACCGAATGAACACATGCCACTCTTCTCACTAAATGTTTTGTTCAGAGAAATACTAACCCCCCCCCTTCCCCCACGGAAATGTTGTGTTAATATGTAATGGATTCATTATTTTTTTTTAAAAAAAAAAATTTCGTTTTTGTTTTACATCATAATATCATAGCTACAACCCATAGAAATAAAAGCTATGTTGAGGTCCAGGAGACTCATCAGGCGTGTAAGGGTCCCTGGGATCAGAGTGCTGAACCGCTGGCCTCAGAGCAGGCCTGCGGGAGGCTGGGATCGGTCCTCGTGACTCTGAGACCCCGCTGGCTCGGGCCAGGCTTGTCTCGCCAAATAAGATGCAGAGATTTAAGAAGCGGCCACGAAAGCCCCCTACCTCGAACTTGTCTTGCGTTTCCAGGGCAGTGTTCAGTTCCATCAGCGCCGCCAGGTAGGCGTAGTACTTGTAGTGGAAAAAGTAGTTCAGGCTGTAGATCCTCCACAGCAGGGAGAAGCAGTTGACCTGCTGGTGCAGTTGCGCCAGCCGCTTCTTCCTGCGAGAGGGCGGGCGGGGCGGGGGTCACAGAGGAGGGGTCAGCTCTGCCCCTCTTGGCGGCCGCCCCCCAGCAGCACATCAGTGTTCTGAACACATGCTCTTCGCTGCAAAATGGGCACTAGAATGCCGACCTTGTGAGCATTAAGATTGTTTATGTAAATCAGCCGTCCGGTCAATGGTGTTTAAGTGAAGCTACTTAAAAAACACACTGTTATCATTTAACCACGCTTGATACTGATGACCACCATGTACCGAAGGGAACCTCAGTTCTCAAACCTAATTCATCCCAGAAGGCTGTTCAAGAAGTGATTTGTTCGAAAACCGAAGAGTTTTTCCCCCATGAGAAATAAGGTGAATTGAATTCATCTGTTCCAGACCCTAACTGGGCCCCCACTTTAACCTTTCTTATAGGCAGTGCATGTCGAAGCTCTATCGTCCTCACAATTTTCCTTTCACTCTGCTGCTGTCACTAACCTTCTCAGGACCCATGGAGATTTGCTGTATGTATCTACACCAATAAAAGAGACAGATGCAAATGGACCATACCTTCATAACACCCACCAGCCAATCATGAGTGAGTATGCAAATTAACCCAACAAAGATGGAAAGTTAATTTGCAGACACAGGTGCCAAGTGGCTGGGAGCAGGGTGGGATGCCTGTGTTGTCGCCTTCAGCACCGCCCCAGCCACTCAGGGCCTCTGGGCAGCATGGGAAAGCAGAAAGGCAGCTCCAGCCGAGTGAAGGCGGTGCTGGCAGCCAGGGGAAGAAAGTCCCATTCTTGCATGAATCTTCATGCATTGTGCCTCCAGTTTAAGAATAAGCAGCAATAAAAGCAAGAAAATACAAAAATTTTCACAACACAATTTCCTGAGATGTTAACAACATGAGATTTATTGGTAAACTAACTCATACTCTCCTCTGTCTGCCACCCAAGACACATGTCACTGACAAATAGGTATCAGCATGAAAGGGTTGAGAAGCAAGTTGTTCGAGATTGGAGAGGTTCAAGAACCAAGGTTCTTCTACATAAGCAGAAGGTGAGACTCAGAGTCGCACAGCTAGGCCCACACTCATCCACCTCCAGCCAAGCCAGTCCAGCATGTCATTTCCTCCTCTGCATGCTGCTCTCGGCAGCTGAGTCTCAGCTCAATGGAGGAACTGCCCAATTTTAACAATTACATTCTGCCATGGTCTGTACGCATCCCCCTAAATTAACCTGTTGAATCTGAACCCCCAAAAGTGATGACGTGAGCAGGTGATCAGGTCATGAGGGTGGAGCCATTTTGGAGTGGGGCTGGTGTTATCATGAGCTCCACAGAGCCCCCCAACCCCTTCCACCACATAGGGGCACACTGAGGAGTTAGTGACCTCAACAAGGCCCTTGCCCGATCTCAGACGTCCAACCTCCACAACTGTTTTGGGGGCTGGTCTCTGGTGTATGCTCAGACCTCCCTCCTCCGGAGGGAGACGAGAACCCAGCTCTTCCCGGCTCCTTCCCTTACCCTGGAGGTGAGCTGTCTGGGGTCTGCTGATTCATATAATAATGATGTTTGTTTTTCTCAACATGGATATAGAAAAACATGGAGAGGAAGGTGAAAGGGAAAGCTCGGTTGAGGAGCTGCAGTGACTTCTTCAGCATTTTCTTGGCAAGTACCATCTGGCCCATGTTAAAACAGACCTATGGGAGAGGAGGGAAAGCAGGGATTCTGGGCTTAGTTGGTGTGTTCCAACAACACAGCCTTTTGAGATTTTAACAGGAAAATGGCCAATGAGGGCCCAGGAACAACCACCCTGTGCATAGTGGTGTTTCTTGGATGTGTGTGTGGAAGGATGGTTGAATGACTAGCATTTAGCATTTTTGGTGTGAATCGTCTACCTCGGAGAATATGTTTACCCGCCCATGCCCATTTTGGGGATCTGTTAGGACATTTCATAACAATATCAAGAAAGACAAGGAAGACCTTGCTGCTGGCAAGTGACAGTGAGGAGGTCTGAGTCCTGGCGCTTGGGGTTCTGGAGTCTTAGAAAAGGAACTGGGGTAGAGGATGGAAGAGGTTGTACAAAGTACAGGGGTGGTGTCTACTTCTTCTATGTACAACCCCAATGGAAAATCACAGAAAAATTATCATTATAATGGTTTCTTACCTGACCTTTGAGGTTATAGAAGATGGCAGACTCAAAAGTATGACTCAAAGACTTTTTCTTCTTGAGGATTTTCAGCAACCTCTCTCCCTCATTCAAATACGTGTATGCCTGCAGAGATCGGAGGTGCTGAGTCAGCAGGGACCCAGACCACAGAGGGGCCACCGCCCCAGGTGCCACTGGAGGAGGAGAACCGGGGCCACTTCAGGTCTCGCCTCCACCTCCACCCCCACTCCTGATTAGACAGGGCCTCCAAAGTCTAGACAGGACCAGGATGGGTAATACCAGCTGAAGACAGGGGCCACTTGCATGCCCATCTCTGTCCACTGGATCACTCATTCTAGAGGATGAATCTAGAAATCTCTGCATCTTCAGGTTGTCACATCAGCCCCCTGGCCTGAAATTCCTCCTTTGAGTACTTCCACCCTGCACCTCCCTTATTTCCAACAACACATTCATGGCCCTGACGCAGCCCCACACCTACGAGAAGCTGGTCTGCTGTTGGGACCAGTTATGCCTCATCCCCATGTCCTTTCCAGGGCCATCTTTGGGGAACTGGAAGAGGAAGGAAAGGCCTGAGCAACTCTCCTCACCTCCTCTTCAACCTCTTATGGCATTGTTAGACAGGGGTGCTCTGGCACATGTGACCGCCAAGGCAAGGTCAGCCTGGAAGAGATGCAGCCCAAAAGCTCCTCTCCCCAGGTCTCATGCAGCCCAGGGGCATGAGTGGGAGGCAGAGGGAGACAGGAGTGTGTGGCCAGCCCTGGTCTTACCAGACTTTTGGAGAGGAGGGTGTGAAAGGCACATCCTAGTACCTTCTCTGAGCTCAGCATCCTATCCTTGTCTTCCTGGCATCTCACTCCCTACGGGTTTCGCAAGTTGGCCTCAGGGCTCCTGAAACCGTGTCTTGGTGGGACTCACTGGCCACGTCCGCTCGGCCTACATGTATGTATCAAATGTGCCGAGGAGACTTTCATTCTTAACATACATGCTTGAGAGAACTGGGGCTTTCTGACATTGGGGAGGGTTTAATTTTAAATGGTCGGCAAATCTAAAGTGCGAGGGTTGGTTGGCCTGCTGTGGCGACAGCGCTGGCTGCGGGCTGTAGCTGTGGGGCAGCCCCTGCGGGTCAGGGATGCAGGCCTGGCTCCTCGGGGCTGCGAAGCTGGCCAAGCCGGGGAGCCCGAGGCAGAGACTCCAGGCGTCCTCTCTGCATCCTTTTGGGAATGACATATGCCCCCCTCCGCTCTGCTACCCCCTCCCCCCAAATGTAGGTAGACAATTCACTGCAGGTTTCTACAAATAATGCTATTTGCAATTTGTCCTCACTAGTTTATTTTTATCCTCACCTGAGATTACTTTTCCATTGATTTTTAGAGAGAGTGGAAGGGAAAGGGGAACAGAGAGAAACATCGATTTGGTTGCCTCCTGCACATGCCCCGACCAGGGCTCTGGCCGGGGAGGAGCCTGCAGCTGAGGTATGTGCCCTTGACCGGAATGGAACCTGGAACGCTTCAGTCCACAGGCCGACTCTCTATCAACTGAGCCAAACCAGCTAGGCACCTTTTTTTTTTCTCCTCAATTTCCTATCTGAGCAATT
Source organism: Pipistrellus nathusii (assembly GCA_963693515.1). NCBI lineage: Eukaryota > Metazoa > Chordata > Mammalia > Chiroptera > Vespertilionidae > Pipistrellus > Pipistrellus nathusii. Next base: position 36,638,665 of record OY882875.1, on the reverse strand, counting down.
ATTTCCAAAGGAAGGGGTGCTGGCAGGTAGCAGGAACAGGAGGAGCCGAGGGCTGCACTCCCCGTTGCTCCCACTCCGCCGCTGGGGCTCCGGAGGAGAGCGGGGTGGGAGCAGCTTACCATGTAGTTATCCTCCAGGAGGAGATAGGCGGACGCGGCCTCCAGGAAGTAGTACAAGGCCTTGCTGTTCTCCCCCAGAGCCAGGAAGTGGTAGGCCAGCGGCATGACGGCCACCTCCAGGATCTCCTCGCACTGGCACGACTCCAAGGGGATGATGTCTTCCTGAGCCGGCCTTATTTTTGCTATGACGACGTCAATGAAATTCAGCATCTTTTCTCTGATTTCTTCGAAACTGTCCAAATGCAGAAATAAAGAGGAGTCATTACACACAGACACAGTATAGCTTTTGTTGTCGTCGCTGTTAATCCTCACCTGAGGATATTTTCCCACTGATTTTTAGAGAGAGTGGAAGGAATGGGGAGAGACAGAGAAAGAGAAACATCAATGTGAGAGAGACACATGGATTGGTTGTCTCCCCCCCCCACCACCACCACCACCAACTGGGGCCGGGGATTGAGCCTGCAACCCAGGTAGGTGCCCTAGACCAGAATGGAACCTAAGACCCTTCAGTCCTCGGCCGACGCTCTGACCACTGAGCTCACCAGCCAGGATCAGTATAGCTTTTGAAACAAAAACATCTTTACAGACTAAGAAAAGACAAGATAAGAAAACCTAATGTAGCCGAAACCGGTTTGGCTCAATGGATAGAGCGTCGGCTTGGGGACTGAAGGGTCCTGGGTTCGATTCCCGTCAAGGGCATGTACCTTGGTTGCGGGCATATCCCCAGTGGGGGGTGTGCAAGAGGCAGCTAATCGATGACTCTCTCTCATCGATGTTTCTAACTCTCTATCTCTCTCCCTTCCTCTCTGTAAAAAATCAATAAAATATATTAAAAAAAGAAAAAAAAAAAAAAAACACCTAATGTAGATCCAACTGACCAAACCTCCCCGACACCCCTTCCTTTCTCCACTTTGCCTCAGAGGCCAGAGGTGCGGGCCGGACTGATGACTCTAGCAATCTATGGAACTGAATGACAGTTGTCTATGCTGTGCCCCCTACACACTTATATACATGCCTGTACCTGGAAGTTTCTGAAATTGTCTCAGACTTCCTCATGACCTCTATTTTGGACAAGATGTCTTCAGCTAGAAAATAAATGAGTTGTACAGGTCAGTGAGCTGTTCTGCCCGGCACATGCCTGGTGTTTAGTTACAAGGAGCAGGGAACCTTGACTTCAAATGTGCAGTCACCCCTGGCCAGATGGCTCATTTGGTTGGAGCATAGTCCTCTTCACCAAAAGGTTGGGGGTTCAATCCCCTGTCGGGGTGAGTACAGAAGCCAACTGATCAATGGTTCTCACATCAATGTTTCTCTCTCTCTCCCTTCCTCTCTTCTCTAAAATCAATAAACATATCCTCTGATGAGGATTTTTAAAAAGCACAAAAAACCTTCAGTCCAGCCTAACTTAAATATGTTAGAAAATTCCATGATGATCTGAAAACAGAAAACAAATGAGAATTGTTTATTCTAGCCACTTCTCTATCTCGGGAGGAGAGAGACTTGTCTGCTGGCTTCCAGGCAAACGCTTTGCTCTGCAGATCTATAAATTTATAGAAGTACAGCGGAAGCCCTCGTTATCACCGCCTTCTGAAAGACTTCTGTGCCCCTGCCTTCCCAGGATCAGTGCCCACAGGCCTCTCTGCAGGCTTCTCCCTAGGTCCTTCTCAGATGAGAGAGGGTTGGTTTGCCCACCTCCCTGCCCCCTGCTCTGAAACTGCCATCTGGTGTATCTCAAGGGGACTTGAAACCTGCACCTTCTCCAGGAACGGTTAGAGCTAATTAAGAAAGAAGTAAGTTTACTTTTAAATCCCTGGGATTTGGCCATCTTCCTGATGGAGTCCATGTCCAAGGAGTTGAGGCGAATGTCCACCGTGAAATGGTGATAGGGGATGAAGTCCCCGCTGTGGCATCGGTCGCACTTGTGGGCATTTTCTTCTAAGAAGCGGGCACATTTCAAGTGCATGTCCACCTTCTGGTCCTTCAGCCACAGCTCGTAGGCTGTCTTCTGCATCATCGGCCTGCAGAACCGGATGATGTGGCACTCGATCACCTCACTCTCCAGCTCATGAAGCGCTTCGCTCTCCCTGTGAGCTAGAGGGAACAGAGGGCTTTTCAGCCAGGTAGAGGGTCGGGGGCACGAACCCGCTCCTACTGCTTACCGTGGGTCAGCTCTGACTCAGCTGTGCCTTCACTAAGAGGAGACATGGGTCCCTTCCAGGCCCTGCTCACCCCGTCTTTCGGCGGGCTTCAGAGACAAGGAGCGATGGTACACCTCAAACGAGGCCGAGTTCTGCTTCAGAGCCTTCCGGAGCTCCTTGCCGTTCCGGAAACAATCAAAGATGTTGGATTCCACAAGGGTCGCCAGGGCGTTGATCATCCTCTTCATGTTCCAGCACGGGAGGATCTCAAACAGCAGCTCCGTGGTGAAGGTCAGGCCAATAATGGCCGCACATCTGACCAACATCTGGTGCGAGAGGCTCATGCTGTCCAGCTGGACCAGAGAGATCTCTGAAAGAGCAAAAGCCACACCGGAGGGAACTTGGTGTCTGTCTTTATCAGATACTTTCTAGAGACAGACCCCTGTCCTGCTCTACGGCGCTTGGTCACAAAGACCCCACCCGGTGAGGCCAGAAGGAGTGTTTGCTCAGTGCCCACTTCACAGAGTGCTTGTGCTTAAAGCATGAACAATGCATATGCTAGGGCCTAAAAATGCACATGGCATGAAGGCCAGGCAAACAGCAGACTGATGTCAAAGTTCTGATGGTGTTAAAGTGTGACAAGGATGGGCCACAGCAGGCGAAGGCACAGGGCCTGCCCTCTGTCTGCCGGAGGATAGCTGGTCCTCTATCTCCTTCCCTGGCTACTCTCTCTCTCCTGGGATCTCCTAGCAATCGGGCTTCCCTCTGTGCTCCCCAGAGGTCCTTTTTCCCTGTGACACGCCACTGCCATCTCTATGTTCACGACAAAGTGTCAGAGGGTTCCCAGCACCAACCCCGGCTTCTCTTCTGAGTTCAGTGTCAGAGCTCAAATGTCTTCCTGGACATCGGACCAGAATGTCATCACCTCACCCTCCTCAGGGACAAAATGAGAACTTCTCAACTTGTCCACAGACCACTATAGAAGCCACGCTAGGCCACCTTCCTATGCTGGTGGACACAGTGAATGAAAACATAGAAATGAGCTAGAGGCTTTTTTAGAGACTGAGAACCTTGAGGCACCCCCTCGGTAATCCTTTGAATCATTTAAAGTTCTTTATAGCTAGCATGGATTGGAGCTGAGTATATATATAAGGACTTGGCTGGGAAATTGTTTTCTTTGACACATCTCTGATATAAATTTTCCTCTTTGCCATCTCTTACAAAAACAAATGGCAGAGAACTTTCAGTATTACCTTCTCTCTCTCCTTACTTGGTTTCTGTTTAATTGAGAATGTACTGCACCTCATTCTTGCATGCAGTGGAAGAAAACTTTGTTCAAATCAGCCGAAAACTGGTTTGGCTCAGCGGTAGAGCATTGGTCTGTGACTGAAAGGTCCCAGGTTCGATTCCGGTCAAGGGCATGTACATTGGTTGGGGGCACTTCCCCGGTAGGGGGTGTGCAGGAGGCAGCTGGTCGGTGTTTCTCTCTCATCGACGTTTCTAGCTCTCTGTCTCTCTCCCTTCCTCTCTGTAAAAAAAATCAATAAAATATATTTTTTTTAAAAGAAAAAAGAAAACTTTGTTCAAATCAGACTCCAAAATATGCACACGAGGAAGGTGGCTCCTAATTAGAAGCAGAAAAATCCCACCTTCCTGGAGCCTCCCCCGCCCAGGGCGATGAGAAGCAAGCCACGCCCGGGTGCTGATCTTATCTCCTTTTCAGTCCCTCGTCCTAGCGGTGTTTCCCAAACTTGTGACATATGTGTACCCCTTCTATAATTTTCATAACGCTGAATACCCCTCGTACTCATGAGAACGTAGAAGCTAAGCACGGTGCAGTGCATGTCCTCACCAAACTGCGGTGCAACGCGTACCCCCACCAAACTCTTCCCGTCCCCCTGGGGGTACGCATACCACACTTTGGGAAACACTGTAGGAAGCAGAGGGTGCCCAGGTTCTGGAGAAGGAGCAGCAGGTCAAGTTGTCTTTACCTTTCAGTGATGCTGGTGGTGACAAGTTCTTCAATCTGACACCACCAGCGAGTTTGCAGACTTCCTCGCTTCCACCATCACCACTGAGAGTAAATGATTTTAACATCTCTGTTGGCTTAGCAACATTCTCTATCAGGAGGTAAAAGGCAAGAAAAGTGAACAGTCACTGTTCTGTCATTATCCTGATTTTCAGATGCACTTTGAGGTGGTCTCACATGTGGAAGAACAGGCAGAAGTGTGTGTTGGCTCACCAAATAGTTTGGAATATTGTTTTTAAGTAAACATGATATATGAAAAAAAAATCTAAATTTATTCCAAAGATGTTTTGTCCTGCCCTTGGCCAATATCGCTCAATGATTAGAGCATTGCCCCATGTACCAAAGGGTACAGGTTAAATTCCTGGTCAAGGGTATGTACCTGGGTTGCAAGTTCTGTCCCAGCCCTAGTTGAAGAGAATGCAGAAGGCAACCAATCAATGTGTCTCTCTCACATCTCTCTTACTCTCTCTGTTTCTTCCCCCTCCCTCCCTCTCTCTCTCAAAAAAAAAAAATGATGGAAAAAAAATATCCTCAGGTGCGGGTTAACAACAATAACAAAAAAGATGTTTTATTTCCCTGCCTCCCCACAAACAAAAACTATTGAAGTACATGCAGTTTCACAAAAATTTGACTTAAAGATTATCTCTAAGTATTTTATAGTATATAATATCATATATTTTAGGGAACCAAGATGGTGGCATAGGTAAATGCCAGTACTTGCTACCTCCCACAACCACATCAAAATTACAACTAAAATACAAAACAACCATCATTTAGAACTGCCTGAAATCTGGCTGAACGAGAGTCCTACAACTATATAAATAAAGAAGAAAGTACAACAAGACTGGTGGAGGTGCAGAATGGGCTAGTTGACACCGACATATGGTGTGTGTGTGTGTGTGTGTGTGTGTGTGTGTGTGTGTGTGTTTAATTGGGAGGGATATCTTTGTTGTAAAGGCCTTGCATGAGAATCAGAAGGTCTCAGCACCACACCAGTCCCCCAGCCCAGAGTTAAAGAGCTGGGAAGAGAAGTCCCCACAACTTAGGCTATAAAAACCAGTAGGGGTTGTGGCTGAGTGACACAGAAGCTGCTGGAGCCCCAGGAAGATCCTCTTAGAGGGCCAGCACATAACCTTCATGGTCCACTTCCTCTGAGCAACACCTTGGGGGAGCCAGGGCCATAAGGGGAGGAACTGGATTGTCCGGCATTGGGGCAGGAACTAGGAGGCGGCTTTCTCCCTGACCTGGTGCTCAGAGGAGTCATTATTCCTGTGCTGGATTTCCCCTGTCCCAGAACTGAGTGGCAGCCATATCTGAGTTTCCATCAGCATGACCCACACTTTTTGTTCCATGTTGATGATTTCCTTAGGCCATGCCCCATCCAATTTGCAGTCTAACCCAAGCTGTTTGCAGCAGCTTTTCCAGATGAATGGCCTGTCCTGGTTCAGGCTTCAGACTTTGCTAAAACCTCTCAAACAAGCAGCTTTTCCCAAACCTATCAATGAAAGGCCCAAGATCTAGCACTAGCACCAGCTTGCCTTGCTTCACAGCTCGACACTTCTAACCCCAATACAAGTAGCAGCCACCACAAGATGTCTCTATAGCTCCTGCCGGGTTGTCCCAGGCAGTGGCTAATTTTACATCTCCCTGGAAGCCCTAGAGCCAGTGCACCAAGTGGATAGTTTCAGACCACACCAGATTATAACTCTACACATTCACAAGTGACATACTCAAGGGGAAGACTCAGTGAGCACCAAAGCCCTAATGAAGCAAGTCCTACTCCATAGGGGTATTTCCCATACAGCAGCTCTTCCACTGTAGTCGCAGATGGCCCTCACAGCCAATTGGCCTGTGGGTCCATTCCTCCCAATGATACCAATAGCAATCAAGGGTTAACCACAATAATTCAGTGAACACAGCCAAAACAGGGGCACCCCTAGAGTGCCCAACTAAGGTGACTGGAGAGGCTGAGCCATTGGGCCCTATAGGACACATACTTCACAAGACCTCTCTACCAATTCTAAGAGAAATAGAAGTTCTACATAATATAAGAAATAAACACAACGGAAGCAACCAAAATGTGGATACAAAGAAACATGTCATAAATGAAAGAACAGAAGAAATCTCCAGAAAAAAGAACTACTAGATACAGAGTTCAAAACAATGGTTATAAGAATGCTCAACACAGCATGGCAGAGCCAGCCCAAATTCAAGCAGATGGAAATGAATTCACTAGCAAAAATCTTACAATGAGAACTCACACATTTGCTAATTTTTTTTTTAAAGGAACCACTTCCTTGCCCCTACAGTGCTCTCTCATGCCATTGCCATAAGAGAGAACTACCATTCATTTTGGCTCTCTTACAGTTTAAGGATAAGAATAGCATACTATGGCCCCATAGCACTTATTAAGAGTCCTCAGGCCCGGCACTAGCAGCAGCCTGCTTTGCTTCACAGCTTGGCCTCTCCTGAGCACTTCCAAGCCCAATACAAGTAGCAGCCATCAACAGATCACACTTTAGCTCCTGACAGGTGGCCCCTACGCAGGGCACAGACAGTGCCTAACTTTGCACCTACAGGGGGGCCACAGAGCCAGTGTACTTAGTAGACAGCTTCAGACAATTACAACTCTACACATCCACGAGACACACATTAAAGTGGCAGGCTCAGTAAGTATCAAAGTCCCAATGAGGCAAGACCTACTCCATAGGGGTGTCTCCTGCACAGAAACTCTTCCACTGTAGTAATAGCTGCTCCTCATAGCCAATTGGCCTGAGGGCCAATTCCTCCTAGTGACACCAACAGCACTCAGAGCTCAACTACAACAAGACATGCACACAGCCCACATATCTAGAGTGCCCAGCTCAGGTGACTGGGGAGGCTGAGCCATTGGGCCCTACAAGACACATACTACCCAAGGCCACTTTACCAATTCCAGGACACATAGTACATAATACAAGAAACAAACATAGGGAAGCAGCCAAATACAGAGACAAAGAAACATGTTATACATGAAAAACAGAAGAACTCCAAAAAAGAACTCAGTGAAATGGAAGCAAGCAAACTACTAGATACAGAGTTCAAAACAATGGTTATAAGGATGCTCAAGGATCTTAATGAGAGCTTCAAGGGACTTTGTGAGAATTTCAAGAATTTTAGTGAGAATTTCAAGGAAATTAGTGAGAATATCAAAGAAATGAGAAAGAAACAGTCAGGAACTAAGGATACACTAACAGAAATGAAAAGTAATTTACAGGGAATCAGAAGTAGAATAGAGTATGCAAAAAATCAAATCAGTGATTGGAATATGAGGAAGCAAAAAACAATCAACCAGAAGAGCAAAAATAATAAAAACATATGAAGATAGTATAAAGAGTCTGTGGGACAATTTCAAGTTACCAACATTTGCATAGGGGTGCTAGAAAGAGAAGAGAAAGAGCAAGAGATTGCAAACCTATTTCAAGAAATAATGACAGAAAACTTCCCCTACTTAGTGTGAGAAATAGCATATAAGTCCAGGAAGTTCAGAGTCCTAAACAAGAGGAACCCAAAGAGGCCCACACCAAGACACATCATAATTAAAATGCCAAAGTTTAAAGACAAAGAGAGAATCATAAAGGCAGCAAGAGAAAAGCAGTTAGTTACCTATGAGGGAGCATCCATAAGACTGTCAGCTGATTTCTCAACTGAAGCTTTTCAGGCCAGAAGGGAATAGCAAGAAATATTCAAAAGGATGACTAGCAAGGACCTACAACCAAGATTACTCTAGCCAGCAAAGTTGTAATTTAGAATTGAAGGTCAGATAAAGAGCTTCACAGACAGGAAAAAGCTAAAAGAGTTCATCATCACCAAACCAGTATTACATAATTGTTGAAGAGTATTCTTGAAGAAGGAGGAAGAGGAAGAGAAGGAGTAGGAGGAAGAGAAGGAGGAGAAAAATATGAACAAAAATGCCAAGAAATCTATGGCCTTTCTATACACCAATTGTGAGCTTACAGAAAGAGAAACTAAAAAAGCAATCCCATTTACCTTCGCACACACACACACACACACAAAAAATAAGATACCTAGGAATAAGCTTAACTAAGGAGGTAAAAGAGCTATACGTGGAAAACTACAGGACACTGAAAAAAGAGATAGAGGAAGATGTAAAAAGATGGAAGAACATATCATGTTCATGGATTGGTAGAGTCAACATCATTAATATGTCCATACTATCCAAAGCAATCTATAGATTCAATGAACTCCCTATTAAAATACCAATGGCATATTTCACAGACCTAGAAAGAACTCTCCAAAAATTTATCTGGATTAAAAAAAGACCCCAAATAGCCACAGCAATCCTGAGAAAGAAGAACAAAGTAGGAGGGATCTCAATACCAGATTTCAAGCTGTATTACCAAACAACTGTTCTCAAAACAGCATGGTACCGGCACAAGAACAGACATATAGATCAATGGAAAAGAATAGAGAATCCAGATATCAACCCAAATCACTATACTCAATTAATATTTGACAAAGGAGGCATGAACATACAATGGAGTCAAGACAGTCTCTTCAATAAATGGTGTTGAGAAAATTGGACAGATACATGCAAAAAAATGAAACTAGATCACCAACTTACACCATACACAAAAATAAACTCAAAATGGATACAGGTCTTAAACATAAGATGGGAAACCATAAAAATACTAGAGGAATCCACAGGCAGCAAAATCTCAGACATATGCCAAAAGAACTTCTTCACTGATACTGCCCCTGTGGCAATGGAAGCTAAAGAGAAAATAAACAAATGGGAATACATCAAAATAAAAAGCTTTTCCACAGCAAAAGAAACTATCAACAAAACAACAAGAAATCCCACTGTATGAGAGAACATATTTGCAAATGTTATCACTGATATAGGTTTAATCTCCAACATCTACATGCAGCTTATACAACTTAATAAAAGGATGATAAATGATCCAATAAAGAAATGGGCAATGGACCTAAATAGAATATTTTCAAAAGAAGACAGAAGGAAGGCCAAGAGACAGATGAAAACATGCTCAAAGTCACTAATTATCTGAGAGATGCAAATCAAAACGACAATGTGGTACCATCTCACTTCTGTCAAAATGGCAATCATCAACAAATCAACAAAAGACAAGTGTTGGCGAGGATGTGGAGAAATAGGAACCCTCGTGCACTGCTGGTGGGAATGCAGACTGGTGCAGCCACTAGTATGGAGTTTCCTCAAAAAACTGAAAATGGAACTCCCATTTGACCCAGTAATCCCATTCCTAGTAATATATCCTAAGAAACTGGAAACACCAATAAGAAAGGATATATGCACCCCTATGTTCATAGCAGCACAATTTGCAATAGCTAAGATTTGGAAACAGCCTAGGTGCCTATCATCAGATGACTGGATCAGAAAACTATGGTTCATCTACACATTGGAATACTAAAAAAGAAGGAATTCTTAACATTTGCAGCAACCTGGATGGAATTGGAGAACTTTATGCTAAGTGAAATAAGCCAGTCAATGAAAGAAAAATACCACGTGATCTCACTCATTTATGGATAATAAAGAAAATTATAAACTGTTGAACAAAAAGATAGATACAGAGGCAGTAAAGCATCAAACAGTCTGTCGAATTACAGAGGGAAGGTTAGGGAGTGGTGGGGGAGATTAGAGATCAACTGAAAGACTTGTATGCATGCATATAAGCATAATCAATGGCCGCAAAACTCTGGGGGTTGAGGGCATGTATGGGAGTGGGGTGGGGGAGGTGGGGCAATGGTAAGATATGTACACATATAATACCTTAATAAAAAAGTGAGAAAAAAATATGAACAAAAAAATGCCAATAGATACTTACCTATAAACAATCGATAGATATCAAAAAATCAAAATAAATGAACAAATAATCTAATGAACAAAATAAACTGATGAATAAAATAGAACCAGAGGCATGAAAACATGGAACAGACTGACGATTCTCAGAGGGAAGGAAAAGATTAGCCAAAGATCTTATATGCATGTATGTATCACTTATGGACACAGACAATAGTGTGGTGAAGGCCTATGGGTGGGGTGGACAAGGGCACGGGGGAGGGGGAATGTGGGGACATTGTAATACTCTCAACAATAATGACTTTAAAAAAAACATAGATTTTACACATGTTCAACACCCACACTCAGATGCCAACACATCCAAAAGGAGACGGTACTCTACTTGTGACTTGGTTAGGATCAGAAAGAGATAGATCAGAAATGGCAAAGCCTGAATAGTCAACTTGCCTAGTAATGCTGTCTTCTGGGACTCGAAAATGCTACATTCTCTCGCCGTTGGAGGTAGCAGGTCCCACGGTCCTTGACTCCCCCATCCCTCTGGCCCTCTCGGAGGCCGCCCAGGGAAAAGCCCCCTCTGGCTGCCCTCTCTGCGGAAGGACAGGGGAAGCCCTGGCTGTGGGACTCACTGAACAGGTTATTCCAGGACACGTTCGCCTTTTCCACAGACTGGATGGGCTGGAAAACAAGCACCCTGTGCTGGTCAAGGTTTTTCAGCAACTCTTCGCAGTAGAACGGGATCCCACAGCTTCCCTCCACCAGGTACCTGCAGGGAACACAAGGCACCTCCTCACCTGGAAGAGCCACTGGAGTCTTCTCAATCACCTGAAGATAATCTCTTCTCAGACTCGATTGCTTTTCTTTCCTTTGCTAATTACCTACAGCATTTACCATCTATCCAAGGCCAAAACTATAAAATAAGGGACATCCTCAGTCTTGTTTCCCTTCCTCACCTTATAAATGGCCATTTTCATTAATTTCTGGTTTATATTTTCAATGTTTCTTGCAGAAGCAAGACATCATTATTAGAAAGAACCTCAGCAGAGACCGGGTGGGCTGTGAACAGCCAGCTAAAGGCGAGGGGTGTGTGTGTGGGGGGGGGGGGGCGGTGCTGTCCGTGTGCCTCAGGGGACTCCTGTCAAGCCCCAGGAGGAGGTGACTGAGGAGGCACTGACTAGACAGCCAGCTTTCCACGTGCACCGGCAGACAACGCCGGCACCAGGCCACCCCGCGGCCCGCCAAGCAGGACCTCGACTAGGTGATTAGGTGCAGGTTGTGGTCTTTCATGTTTACCATTTTGACTTTTGAGTCACTTGCTCATTGATAATGTCCTAAGACTTGGTTAGAGTAGAACCCACACCCAGCAAGAGGAGAGGGAAACAAACTGACTGAACAGGTTATAACCCATGCAGTCTGAGCAGGCACAACGAGGGTGCCTGAGCAGGGACTATAGTCTGAGCAGGGACTCTAACAAGGAAAGGGGGACAGCATCCCTCCTACCAGCCCGAGGGATGGCCGTTATGAGAGGCGGAAATAGTCACTTGAAGCCGCATCTTAAGGAATCTGAAGCGGCCTGGACCTGGGCAGTGAAGGCAAGATGCCTTCGGGACAGAACAGGCTACTCACAAGTCCAGTTCTTTGGGGATGCCCTTGACATTGAGGTCCAGGCAGACCTTGTTGCGGATGTCACTGGGCTGCACGGCGCCAATGACGACGTAGGTGGTGTTCCTGTTCTTTATGATGGCGCTGGCGGCTTCGCAGGGGATGTCGAGGAACGGGCTCAGGGACATGATGATGAAGATAGGGACGGTCTGGATAAGCTTCTCCAGAAAGGCCCAGGAGGTCACGTCCACAAACTGGGCCTCGTCGATGATGAAAATAAGCCTTTCCTGTTTCACTGTCTGGACAAGGGACAGAAACGGGAAGACAAATGCAGTGGGTGGGACTTTGGGGTTTATCTACGTGTGGGTCTGCGTGAGGACCCCTGGGTTGTATGGGGCTGAATGAAACCTTTTTCTTCCCAACAAAGCTGGATTCAGACGCCACGAGCTTGGAATCTGTGGCAAATTGGAGAGAGCTGGCTGGAATGGACTCTTGGACAAACCTTGGTGCAAAGATAATACAAATTTGTAGGGGAGATGGGGTTGTGGCCAAGAAAAAGCACCCATTCCGTTAAATAACAGTCGTTTCCCACACGTCATTTGAATCTATTGGCAAATGAAGCCTCCCAGGGATATCGACTTGACATTCATTCCACCCATGCATATTCAGCGCACACCGGCCCCACACACCAACCACAAACACCGGCCACATGCAATCATTCCACCCATGAATATCCAGCACACACTGGCCACACACACTGGCCATATGCACCGGCCACACACACCGGCCACGGGGCATGCACTGGCCACACACTCGGTGCTAGGCCTGCAGAGGCTGCACTCGAAGTGGCAGAGCCAGTCCTGCCCCCCAGCACCTGCTGCTGCTCCAGCTGGAACTCTGAGTGGGTTACACTGAATGCAGACCCCATCCCCTCTTCTGTGCAGACTGCCTTTCCCTGCCTGGCCTGAATTATGTATTTGCGCACTAGCATCGATTGGGAACCTGCCCCCTCTCACTGCTCCAGGCTGGGTTAGCTTTTTGTGGTTCTTCTGAGAAGAGATGAGGTTACCCATTCTTTTCCTCTATGTTTTTAATAAATAAAAGCAGCAGCTCTAGCCGGTTTGACTCAGTGAATAGCGCATTGGCCTGCAGACTGAAAGGTCCCAGGTTTGATTCTGGTCAGGTTAAGGGCACACGCCTGAGTTGCGAGTTCGATCCTCAGTAGGGGGCATATAGGGGGCAGCCAATCAATGATTCTCTCAATCAATGTTTCTATTTTCCCCTCTCTCTCCCTTCCTCTCTGAAATCAATAATAATCTATAATAATGAAAGAGCAATATGCTAATTAGACCCGAAGACCTTCCGGACAAAGCTGGGGCTGAGAAGGAAGCTGGTGCCGGCACCGGGGGGAGGGCAGGCCTACTCTTGCACGAATTTCATGCCTTGGGCCTCTAGTATACATACAATCAGCAAAGGCTACTTTAACATTTCAAGTCTCCCAGACAGTCGTTCTGAGTATTATAAGCTGCCTCGTCGCACACGTGTAACAAGTTCACTGACCCAGAGAAGTTTAATTAATGGTGCTGCCAGTGCTATTTGTGAACCGAGAGGAGAGGAGAGTAAGAAACAAAACAGCATGAATTTGAGCGTCCATTACGGGCCCCAGCTCTGTAAACCTAAAACGAGGACAGTGAACCGATTCTTTAATGTGAGTAGAAGCAGCAGGGGCCACGGCCACGCTGTGCGTGCTCTTCACATAAACTAGCTGCTGAGTCCTGCGCACGCTCAGGGGAGGTGGGGCTGCCGAGTCTCTGGAGGCGCAGAGCAGGGCCGGTGACCGGCCCCGGCCACGGAGTAAACTATTGTCACCACAGCCCACAGTGAAAGCACATCGTCAGTGGTGGCTTCCAAACTACACTGTGCACTGGAACCAACTGAGAAGTTTTAAAACAACGGCACGAAGCTGAGCAGATCCCTTTGGGTCTTTAGGGTGGGACTTACGGGTCCGTCTTTTCTAAGAAGCTCCAGGACACTTGTGTGCACATAGTCCAAAGCCTGGCACTCAGAAGCTGCCCACACTGCCCTTGTTTATGTGCCCGGATGCTGAAGGAGAGTGTTGAAGGGTAAGCCTGAGTCAATGCCACCTGCATTATATGCCAGTGATCACTGATTATGTGCCAGAAGCAATGCCGGCCAATAGCGATATAACCAGGAGCAAGGGACTCCCGTCCCTCGAAGCTCACAGACACAGTGGGGAAAATACAACCAGAAATATGTCCAAAGTGCCACAGAAGCAGGTAGAAGAGGCGTTAGGTAGTTATGCCTAGTGATTTGGGAAGTTCTCACCAAAGAGGTGACACTGAAGGATGAGTAGCATTTCTCCAGGTTAAAAAATAATAATAATAAAATTTATATATATATGTTGGTTTTTAATCTCATTAGCAATGGGGATTACTCAGAGAGTATGAAGTGTAGGCTGGCTGGATTTGCATATACTCTGGCCCTTATATGGAGGATGAATTGGGGTGAGGAGGGGTGAGGTGCAGAGATTGGTTGGAAACAATGACAATGGTCCACAGGAGCCCAATACAGCAGAGGGAAGGACATTGGGGATTCCAGAGGCCGCCCAACGGAGAAATAGGACCCAGCAACTGAGGAGACGTGTGGATGTGGCAACTGGTGAGGAGGGGAGCAAAGTGGAAAGGAGTTAATGATGCATGAATGAATTTGCCAGGAGCTAATCAAGGATTGGGATCAGAATGAGGAAGAAAGGGCACTGGAGTAAGAAAATAGATGTACTACCAGCCACTGAAGTGAGTGGGAGTTACTGCATCGAGTGGAATATTCGTCCTTGGAAGTGCAGTCTGGGACTTATGAGAGAGGTGGGAACTAGAGTGACCATCAACATACAGAGAGCGCTAACCCTGGTTGAGTGTTTCATTTCAGACTTAGGACCCTGGGAGCTAGGCACTATTGTTTCCCCATCTTACAGATGATAACGCAAATGGGTAGGCAGGTTAAGTCACTTGCTGGAGGTTCCACCCTGGGTAGTCTGCTGCAGAGGCTACATACAAGTCTCTCACATGTCCTGCATCTCTTACAGATGGGAGACAAAGAGGAGGTTTTAGGAGAGGCCACACTCCCGGGAATAATGTTAAGGGACTACGTTCAAATTTAGCATAATCTGAGCTCCCAGCCAGGGGCACTGAGAGGGGGCAGCCTGGGGCTACCCTCTGATTGGACTCCGAGCTCAAGGTTGGAAGGAGGGAGGAGAAAGAAACACTTCAGGATACAAGGTTTCCCACAATTCAAAGCTTCCTGCCCCTCAGGTCACTCAGCTCTGTGATGCGATGCCCAGTTTTCCTCCCCCACATTGCTCAACCTGCAGATGTTCTTACTCTCTCCAAGATCTTCATAAACAATGCTTCCAGCTGCTTCTGCTTTCTCAAGATGCTCATCTTGGAAACCTCTCGTGAGGTAGGGAACTGTGTGAAGAACAATGCGAACGTTAAGTATGGGAAAGCAGCAAAGGGAACTACTAGCTGTGTGACTTTGGGCAAACCACTTTGCTGTTCTGTGCCTCCAGATCCTCGTGTGTCAGATAATCCATAATGTCCTTTCCAGCTAATACCCTTTGTCACTGGGTCTAGTAGATACGGGGACGAGCAGGGCATACTCCGTCCTGCACTGGCAGGCCCCACTGGAGCAGGGGCGTGGGCTAGCACTGTACAGCTTTGATAGAAAGGCGAAGAAAGCCGAAACCGGTTTGGCTTAGTGGATAGAGCATCGGTCTGAGGACTGAAAGGTCCCAGGTTCGATTCCAGTCAAGGGCATGTACATTGGTTGCGGGCACATCCCCGGTAGGGGGTGTGCAAGAGGCAGCTGGTTGGTGTTTCTCTCCCATTGACGTTTCTAACTCTCTATCTCTCTCCCTTCCTCTCTGTAAAAAATCAATAAAATATATTTAAAAAGAAAGAAAGAAAAAGAAAGGCGAAGAAACACCAATCAGCAGGTGGATTTTCTGGAGTGTGACTTTTCTCAGGAAGGGGATGCTCCTTCCGGGAAGATTGGGAGGCACTTCCTCACCAGGTGGGAAAAGAAAAGGTTGCCACAGTCAGGGATGCCAGGTCGCCGAGCATCTGGAGGACTCGCTACACCTGCCCCATCACCATTTCCGGAGGAAGTCTAACGCGAGGACGTTACCTGGACGTGGAAAATGTCATTAAAGATACAGTGGAATTTCTCATCCAACAGTGTCTTGACTTTATTTTGAATGTTGGTCTGTCGTTCTTTGTAGTGTTTACAAGTATCCAGACCTAAGACATTGGCCATGAGGATCTGGATGGTATAAAATTTTTGATAGAAGCTGATCTTAGTCAAGGCAATAGCAATAGTCCTGTTTGTAAGAAAGTCAAGAATCAGAAGAGAGTTTAAAAATAAATACATGTTTTAAATATGTTTCTATTGGTTTAAGAGAGAGGAAGGGAGAGAGATAAAAAAAATATCAGGAGGAAAGAGAATTGTTGATTGGCTGCCTCCTGCATGCCTCCCCACCCCCACCCTCTCCCCGGACTGGGGACCAAGCCCACAATCAGGGCATGTGATCTCCTGGTTCAGATGTCAATGCTCAACCTCTGAGCAACTCCAGATGAGCTTAAATATATTTTATGAAATTAATAAAGGCTGAAGGCAAGCTCTGACTCTTCATATTCAGTCGTCCTAACAGCAACTCCTCAAGCAATCTGCAGGCCTATTCCACTAGGTTCCTAAGCCCAGTTCGGTTCGCCTTCTTCTCCAGACCTCATCCTCTCACCCGTGCTACCCAATGGCATGCCTCTTGCCCCGCCTGGCGTCATGACACCACATGCATTGTCTTCACAGAAGCTACTTTTTCAGATAGATGCAGAGCTTCTCTCCTACTTAGAATTGTTCAGTGGCTCCTACCCTCTAAAAGGGGTAATTCTGGACTCCTCTCTGTGACATACAAGACTCTCCAAGGCCTCACCATGTGCTTTCCTGCCACTCTCTGCCCAGCAGCCTCTCCTCCACCACCTCCAGACAGCACAGGACTGTCTACGCTCTCCGTGCCTTCGCTTCCTGCCTCCAAGCTGGGGTGTGATCACGTCCCGCAGCGTCCCCCAGCCCTGCTCATCTGTGCCTCTCCGTTCAGGCACAGCCTTCTGCACTCTCCCTGACGTCCCACGGCTGCGTTGCACATGCCTCTCCCTCAGCTCCCACCACACCCTCTAGTAGGCCCCTGCCATTGTCCTTTCCGCATCCCATTTCTACTGTCCTCTCTCTCCTGTGAGAGCTCCTGCAGTGCAGGAGTCGGATGTTCTTCATCTCCGGGGCATTGGCACTGGCTACGGGTTGACTCGTGCCCCACCCAAAGCATCTGCTGTGTCTGAACCTCCGTGCCTCACAGCGTGGCCTGGTTTGGCCACAGGGTCATTGTAGATGTGATGAAATTAAGATGAGGGCAAGCTGGAGTAGGGTGGGCCCCTAAGCCAGTATGAATGGGGAATTTGGAGACAGGGAGGATATCATGCGAAGATGAAGGCAGAGGTTGGGGTGATCTTTCCATGACCCAAGGAACACCAGTCATCGCGCCAGGAGCCAGGGGAGGAGCACAGACAGGCGGTCCCTCACGGCTCTCAGAAGGCACCAGCACTGCCGGCACCTCGCTCTCAGACTTCTGGCTTCCAGGAGCGAGAGACAACAAATTTCTGTTTCTCTCTCTCTCTCTCTCTCTCTCTCTCTCTCTCTCTCTCTCTCTCTCTCTCTTTAAAATATATTTTATTGATTTTGTACAGAGAGGAAGGGAGAGAGATAGTTAGAAACATTGATGAGAGAGAGTCGTCGATCAGCTGCCTCTTGCACACCCTCTACTGGGGATATGCCTGCAACCAAGGTACATGCCCTTGACCAGAATCGAACCAGGGACCCCTCAGTCTCCAAGCCGACGCTCTATCCATTGAGCCAAACCAGTCTCGGCTCTGTTTGTCTCTTAACAGTTCCTGAAGCATAGTACTAACTCAGTAAGGTATGGAATGAATGAATGAATGTCTTCTGGTTGTTATGGATTATCTCCTTAACAATGTTAAAGATATTTCAAAACAGGCCTCTCTCAGGCCTGACATCAAAGAGTAGAAGTACAGCTACCAATAATGGAAGGCTAATCAGCATTTTCCCCGAAAGCCTTCAGGTTGGGTGGTGGAAGCCGGTGAGACATCAGCATCGGCACCTGGTCACCATCACTGCGACTGACGCCCGCGCCGACCTCAGGGAGGGTGCTAGAGGGCTGTCCCAGAGAGCCCTCGCCACATCCACGCCAGGAAAGGAGGACCCGGTAAACACACCAGCTTGGCCTTCCCAAGGACAATGCAGAGGCCTGTCCCTGTCGCTCCCACACCCAGACAGAGCTCAACGGTGTGCGCCTGTGACTGTCAGCCAGCCGGCTGGAGAGATGCATGTGCTCATCCTGCACACCCGCCCAGCCTGGTCCCCACCTCTTGCCAGCTGCTCTTGACCTGCCTGCACGCTGGGCTCGCCCAGGAGGCTCTAACCTATGATGGCCTGGCTCCACCTGGCATGAAATCAGGGTCCCCGGGGCTCAGCCAGGCTCCTCATTGTCTTGGTTCAATGTGATTGTCATTATTTATTTATTTAGTACAAGGGGCACGGCACCCGTGACGGACAGGTTGTATGCAGTTTACATGATGCAAATAACATGTAAAAGGGGAGGAGCTTTAAAATAGGTGAGACTTTTAAGGACACCAGGCTTCTCCGGGTGGACAAGAGAGAAACGGCCATAGCCAGACACTCACCTGTGGTTCTCACCTTGGGACAGGTACTCAATTTCCATGAGTATCTGGCTCTTTCCGTAGCCGGGCAAGCCTTCGTACATGAGGATGCGGCTGCAGTTGGACATCAGAAATTCCTTCATACTGCACCTGAAGTATCTCAGCTCCTTCTCACGGCCTGCCATTTTCATTTTTAAGAAGAGAGCAAACCCAGTCAACGTGATGTAGTGGAGAGACAGAAGCACACAGAGACACAACACCCAAGGAGACCTGTGGGGTCTCCAGAGCCTCGTTCACGGGCTCTCGTGAGGTCCTGCACACTTTGAAATGTTCTCACGTCTTTTTCTAGAGCTTTCCAGTTGTGATTCCCAGTGATGCGCATTATACATGCAACTCTTGTAATGTGCATTGAAACGTCCATTGAATTTTAGTGCAGAACAGTGAGGTGCGCTGGGATCACACAGCCAGAAAAGAAACCAGGCGTTCGCAGCTTCAATTCAGGTTTTCCCTTCCTTTTCCTTTTTTTCCTACGAATGAGCTAGATATTTGACACACAGTGGAAGTCATCTAAAGATGATTACACTAGCAGATACATTTATTATAGTTAGTGTTTATGTATTGAGTGATTATGGATATGTTTTATTTTCAATTCTGCCAAGGAAACTTGCTCTCCGTGAGTGAGCAATTATAGTTATCTCATGGCTACTAGCAGCACTATCAGTGATAAGAAAATTCAACTTACTTAAAAAATCATATAGACTTACTCCTAAGAACCTAAGTTTTTAGTAAAAAGGAATTTTAGAGGTGTTTTACTGTTATAAATGTAACAAATTAGAAAACATGGAAAATGTAGAAAAGGAAAAGAAAACCGAAGTCAGCTTGGGCTGCAGCCCCATCACTGTTACTGTGTGTGTTTGTATATATAACAGGTGCCCCCATTAACATCGGAAAGCCGGCCAAAGTCTTAGAAACCTGGACGGGAAGGAGCAGGCCGGACTGGGATTCCACGGGAGCAAGCACATCCTGTCAACAGAGCTGAAGGCTCATTTGGGGCCAAAGCTTTTCTGGCAGCTCCTGTGCAAGGCCAGTCTTGTTCTCCGTGGATTATCAGAAGGCATATATAATGATATGATATATCGTTTCATCACCATTATTTTTAAAAATGGCCTAAGAAATGGAGAGCGTCGGGTCTTTGGGGAAGGGGGGTGCCTGGGTCTTTGGGGAGGAGGGTGCCTGGGTCTTTGGGGAGGAGGGTGTCAGGGTCTTTGGGGAGGAGGGTGTCAGGGTCTTTGGGGAGGAGGGTGTCAGGGTCTTTGGGGAGAAGGGTGTCGGGGTCTTTGGGGAGGAGGGTGTTAGGGTCTTTGGGGAGAAGGGTGTTGGGGTCTTTGGGGAGGAGGGTGCCTGGGTCTTTGGGGAGGAGGGTGTCAGGGTCTTTGGGGAGGAGGGTGTCAGGGTCTTTAGGGAGGAGGGTGTCAGGGTCTTTGGGGAGGAGGGTGCCAGGGTTTTTGGGGGGAGGGAAAGACCAAGCACATGGGGTGCCCCGAACACTGCTCTTTTTCTTTGTTGCCTGGATAGTGACCATGGCTTCATTGGTGATGATTCATGAGGCTGCAGACTTAGCATTGGCGCACTGTTCTGCACGCTTTGTTACAGTTCCCTAGGGGAGTTGAGAAATCAAGGCCCACTACGTACCCAGCAGAGGGTAAGCCTCACTCCTGTTGCAGATGAGGTAGGCCATGCCAAACATGCTGAGGAGAGAACAGAGATGTTAGAGTCACAGCAGGGCCGGAGCCTCCTTTCCAGTCCATCGACTGCCCCAGGCTCACGGACTCACGGGCTGCAGCCGCCAAGAGAAGGAGAAAGAGGTGTTCTTACCTGGCAACAGAGTCCAAGCGACTTACAGCCGCCTTCTCCAGCACCTTGCTCAGTAACTGCCTGCAGAGTGTGCACTGGCAGAACTGACCCGTTTCTAGGGAACCAGACACCCAATGTGGGACCAATCAGCTTAGATGTGGCGCACTGTCCCCCATCTTGGGAGGAGTCCACCAATGCTCACACAGCCCCCCTTGCCTTTGTTGAGCACATGCTACATGCCTGGCAGTTATGAGTGCTTTACATATATATCATTTCCTTTGTTCCTGACAAAACCTTACTGAGGAGATACTATGATTCTGTCCATTTTACAAGTGAGGAAGCGGAGGTACAGAGTGCATCTTGCCCAAGGTCCCGGGCCCAGTGGTGACTAGGCAGGGCGCTCATGCCTGATCACATATTCTCTCTTGAAGGAGCCTTTTGTCAAATCACTCATTCCTGGTCTGCATGTCGTACTACCCGGCTCCGCCTGGTGTAGCAACAGCAACTTTCCGGGGGAGGCCCTGTTCGTATTTGTATTTCTGCACTCTTTCTTTAAAATAAGATTTTTAAAAAAATTATTGATTTCAGAGAGAGGAAGAGAGAGGGATAGAAATATTGATGATGAGAGAGAATCATTGACCAGTTGCCTCCTGCAAGTCTCCTATTTGGGATTGAGTCCCTGCAACCCCACAACCCAGGCATGTGCCCTGAGCAGGAATCAAACCATAACCTCCTGGTTCATGGGCTAACACCCAAACACTGAGCAACACTGGCCGGGCTCCACACTCTCATTTGCAGAGATGGCAGAGGGAAACCACGAAGTGGCAGGCTCTGGAGTCAGGCAGTCTGGGTTTGACTCCTGGTCAAAGGCATGTACCTGGGTTGCAGGTTCAATCCCTGGCCCTAGTCAGGACACGTGTGGGAGGCAAACAATCAATGAGTCTCTCTCACGTTGATGTTTCTCTCTATTCTCTCTCTCTCTCTCTCTCTCTCTCTCTCTCTCTCTCTCTCTCTCTCTCTCTCTTCCTCCCTCTCTCCCTTCAACTCTATATAAAATCAATGGGAAGAAAACCTCAAGTAAGGATTTTTTAAAAAGGAAAGAAGCATTAAAGTTCTGGCTGGTGTTTCTCAGTGGTTAGAGTGTCGGCCCATGCACCACAGGTCTCATTCTCTCTTCTCTCTTTTGTCTCCTCTCTCTCTCTCTCTCTCTCTCTCTCTCTCTCTCTCTCTCTCTCTTTCCCTCCTCCCTCAGCCCTGCTCTCCCACTCTCTAAAAATCAATGGAAAAATTATCCTCAGGTGAGGATTAACAACAATAAAAAGAATACATTGTATTTTTTGAGATAAAGTACCTAATATTTAATAAGGGCTCACAAAAAATTATTACTATTCATTCACTTATTCAAGCAGCATTTTATTGATGGCATAAACATGCCAAGCATAGCGCTGAGCCCTGGGAATACAAAGGTGAATAATAAAGACTCCTTGAATCTACTGCAGCCCCAGTTCTGTTATCTGGCCCTTTAAAACTTAGGTTCCAGCTGGCTAGTACACAGAATAATACGTCTGCGCTTTCTGTGCCAGTCATTCACTCACTCCTCAGTGCCAAGTGCCTTCTGTGCACCAGGCACAGGGCTATTAGAATGAACCAGCAGTAATCACAAACCCAAGAGAGCTTTTAAGGCCGTGGGTGGCAGCCGTGAGGAGCGTGAGGAGGGATTGCAGAGAACCTCGGGCTGTAGAGTTAGTTGCAGGAGGAGGGGAGCACTGGACTCGCTGGGCTGTGATGGGTGGTTCCAGGGCCAGGCCCACAGAGGAATGGATCCTGAGCTGGATTTCTAAGATGGACTGTGGTTTTCCCAGTGGTTGAGGGATGGGGTGGGTGATGGGGAGGACAATCTACTTAGACCCCCAGAGGAGGGGACACGGGAGGAGGTGAGGTTGGAAAGGCAGATAGTCACCTTGTATGTCATTGCAAGGAGTTGAAACGTAAAATGAAAATGACTGGAAGCCACTGAAGAATTTTAAGCCCCAAAGTGACACCCTTGCATTCAGGCTGGGCTTTGGGGGAATATATTTCACTGGAGGCTGAGAGGAGGAGCAATATCTCGTACTCTATTAGTCCTACCAATGCTGGCACCAAGTTGGAATGATACATAAATACTTAATGGTTGGCCCACGTTGGTCCACAGACGCATGCAAATGTGGGGGTTCCCTGTTCTGGCTGCACAACCTTTGAGGAATCCCCCTCTGATCCTCAGAAGGGGGTCCTCCACCATATCCATGAGATGGAGGAAGATGAAGGATTTTGAAATCTGGGCCTTCGTCCAGGGAAGGGATAGATTTCAGTTTCATAAAGTGGATTTGAATCTGAAATGGGTGACTGCTTTTGCTGTCGTAATTCTCCCCCTTCTTTACTGCAAAATACTGCCACGTCAGCGCCCCACACTCACACTTTCTGGTTAAGGCCCAGACACTGATAGATTGGTCCAGAATCCGCGACACCTTTCATGACTTTCTTCGGAAGCTCTTTGAAAAAGTAGGCTGGCAGGTTGCTGCTATTGTAGGTGACGGAGTCGCACGTCACGATGCCTGGGTAGTACATCATCATCCTGGCAGCTATGTTGACTTTTTGGCCAATGACTGCAGTGGAAAAGAGAAAGGTAAAGGGGGAGAAAACCGTCATGGAACTGAATGTAACCTGAGGAATCCTGTCCCCCAAATGGCACCTTAACCATTTATTGCCTTTGCCTCTCACAAATGACATCAAACTCACCTTCAACTGCCCATAGGCAGTCAGCCAGGGGCCATTAAAAACATGCAGGCAGTGAACTCAGTCAGTCACCAGCAAAGTTTCTGCCTCAGCTGGGAGGCCACAGGGGCAATCTGCTCAGAGCAGAGAGGCCTGGAGTGTGGAGAGGGCTCTGTATGTGGGCTCGCCCTGGGCCTGCAGGCTCTCGGGTGAGGCATAGCTGGTCTTTGGCTACAAGATGGACAAGCACAATCTTGGACCTGGGACACTGACCTCCAAAGAGGCACCTTTAGGTCTGCATGTTTCTGGGCATGAACTTCTTCATTTCATTTCATTTTCAAAATGAATTACGTTCATTTGGTGATCCCTTAAGACTGTGTAAAGAGGTTATAAGAGGAGTATGTTTAAGACTGATGTAAGCGTTGCTTTAAGGGGTAAAGTACTGTAGTGCACAGACTCTGAACCGCAGCTCTACCTCCAACTAGTTTGTTACCAAATGACTTTAACTCGTCATGCCTCAGTCTCCTCATCTGTAAAATGGGGATAGCAGTGCCTATCTCAGAGGGTGGTTTATGAAAATTAATGAGTTAACACATCCACATCGCATTGGATAGAGCCTGGCTGTTAGTAAGACCTCAATTAACAGTACAACTAATTAGGTACTCAAGGTTGCACTGTAACATAAACTTAAATACTTCTTATCAAGTTATTCCTTTTCAAAAAACTGTTTATTATGGAGAAATTTGACAATACAATAAGACACAGCCTCATGAATCTTCATGCACCCATCACCCAGTCCCAAAGGCCAGTAACCCACGGTCAACCCTGCTCCCACCTACTCTCCATCCTGTAATATTTTGAAGAAAAATCTCAGAAATTGCATCATTTCAGACATAACTATTTCAATGTTTTAGAGGTATTACTTCTGAAACCCTACTAGGATTGAAGTAGGGAAATAATAGCAAGAGCAGTGAAAACTTGAGATAACTCTCTTTTGAGATGAGTATTATGCATCAGGAATGCCAATAGTCATAATTTTTAAGAAGCAGTCCTCACCTCTGCCAGGCCGTGGGAAGAGTAACTGTTGAATGTCAACGGGAAATTATTTAGAAAGACCTCTCCCTCCACGAGCTCACTGCCTCCGCCTGCTCTCTCTCAACTACCGATGCCTATGCACAGCCCCACAATGCACACATCCAGCTGCCGGCGGGCAAAGCCACACGGCATGGCCCCATCTGGGAGACAGCAAACTTGCTGGGACAGGGCCCAGGTCTCCATTCTTTCTGTTCTTCCTCCTGCAAAGCCAGGGTCTAGGCACGGTGTTTGTGGGAGGAAAGCGGAGCTAAGCTGCTCAGCCCACCTGTGTACTCGTGCCGCACAGAGTGTCCCACGATGCCACAGAAGACAGTCCCGCTGGCCACGCCGATGGAAACGGTACTGGCGCCCGACGAGGAGAAGGTTGTGGGGAAAGAGATAAAGTCAGTGAGCAGAGGGGATGCGGGAAGGGGGGACGTGGTGAGGAATGGGGTGGGGAGGATGGGAAAGGATTGTCAATTAATTACTCTTTCCCCTTTGGATTTAGTTCAGGGCAATTGTACGTGGTCTGGAGGGAGGAAGAGTTTGAAACCCAGAGCCAGGTTCTCAGTAGTGGTTACCCGGTTCACTTTTCTGTTAAGTATTCGTCTGAGCTACTTTTTTGGAAAATAAGTTCTCCTCTCCCTGAATGGACTAGTTGTAAACAACATAACCCTCCCTTGTTATTGCTGGAAAGGACGAGTCATTGTAACTCAGATACAGTGGGTAGCATCCAACTTGATTTTGCCAATACACCCACCTGTGTCTATAGATGACGAGGGGCCCAGAGGGTGGGAACATTTAGGGCAGAGGGTGGCGTGTTGGGGTTGACCAGAGAGGGCTCCAATGGGCACTGGACCCTCGGGCAGGGGGAGCCTGAGGGTGCCGTGCGGGAGCAGCCAGGCTGGGGTGGTAAACCTCACCTCACAGCTGCACAGAGGCCAGGTCCTTCCACACATTTCCACCCCAAGGACTCACTTGCTCTCCCAGTGACTAAAACCCAACTCGGGCCTCCAGCTTGGTGTTGGGAGTTTGACCTCTACCAAGAAGCAAGCCAGAGCACAGAGAGACACCCGCTGGGTTCTCTTGCAAACCTGGCCCAGGTTGGCTTTCCAGGGGTGTCCTCTCTCCACAGTGCCTTTCCCATCCCCGTCCCACCGCAGCAGGGCGGGGCTTGCCCACTCTGCTGGTGCCTTAGGGGAAGGAACGCAGGTGGGTGGGCATCCAGTTAAAAACAGCCCTCACCTGCTTCCCTGACCCTTCGCCTGCCCTCCACCCCCATATCCCACAGAAGGGTCAGGGGTCAGGGACCAGAGGGTGGGGCCGAGGTCAACACTCACTGGACTTTGGGGACCTGAGTGCAGAAGTCAAATATATCCACAGCGCTTTCTAAGGCGTGAGTGACCTCATCGGGTGCCTTTTCGCCAGGGAAACCAAAGACACAGAGGAAGGAGCAGCCCTGGAGGGAGAATCAGCAAGCACAGCAGTGGGCAGGACCTGTTCACTCGGACCAGCCGAGGCCCAGGGGGCGGGGGCACCAACATCCCCTTTCTGATCTCTTCATAATTCCTCTCGCCCCTGTCTCATTCTTAGCAAACTTCGTGTAACTTCTGGTGCAGCCTCTCCGGTGACTGGAGCCCAAGAACAATGGCTCCAGAATTATGGGCCTTGCTGAGCTCTTTAGGTCACACTCCTGTCAGACTCCCGGTGGGCGGGTCATAGGCTGCAAGTCTAAGAAACAGCACAGAGGAGCCGGAAGGCACCAGCGAGAGTCAGGAAGTCTGTGCAGAAACCCGGACAAGTCGATGACACGCCATGAACCTCGCTCAGCATGAAAATGGATATCACACTGACCTGCAAGATTGCTTTGGCTACTAAAATGATTACTGTACTTAAAACATTTCATTGTAATGTTATATGTAATCAACACACACACTTTATGGACTACTTTATGGCATAGAACACACATAGTACCCTATATATTTTAGAACACATATAGTACCCTATAGAACACATATAGTGCCCTATATATTTTACACTTTCATATAGCATAGACACTTTATAGTATATATATATAGACAGTGTGAGCTTAATGGTATATACGTACACAGATCAGTCCTGATGGGCACTGGGCTCTGGTTCCAGGTCTGTGAAGGGACCAGAGGGCTCTGTTTGGGGACCCTGTGGGTTGGCCTTGCTTGGAAATGTCGCCTAGTGGCTCTGCAAGGTGAGCAGTGGTCTGGCTGTGGCCAGGAGACCCGAAGCTCACTGAAGCGCGTAGTGTTACAAGTGCCGCACATGTTTTCCAAAACTTGCAACAATCCCTTGAGGCAAATACTCTCCTGTTCCAATAATGTCCTTCTCACTGTCCATGAGCAAACCAAGGCCCAGAGAAGTCCCGGGATTGTGGGAGCCACGTCTGCAAACACTAAAGGCTGCTTTTGGGTCCCGTGCTCCTGTCTCATGATCCAGATGGGTGAATGTGGAGATGACCTGGACTGGAATCCCAGCCCACCACTTACTAGCTGGATGGTGAGCCAAACCTAAACTTTTCTTATCTCAGCTTCCTCATCCCTGCCTCAACTTCCTCATCTGTAAAATGGAAATAATGATAAGAGCACCTACCTCTCAGAGAGGTCATGAGGGTGAAATGAGTTCATAGAGGCAAACTGTTGAGAACAACACCTGGATTGCAGTAGTGCCACATTCACCACAGAAGCTGCTATCATCAATATAAATGAAGACTAATGCTTCCAGGTTAAAAGTGTCTAATGCTTTCCTCTCACCAATGTGCCTGAGCACAGATGGTAACATTAAATTGTTGACAGCTTCCCACCCGTTAAATCACATTTACCTTGTCAAACATGAACACTTTGTTGATTTGACCTCGGAAGTTCCTCAGGACAGAATTGATGTGCACAGAGGCATCCTGGATGGACTGGCCTATGATTTCGGCTTTGTCTTGGCCCTTAAACACCAGGTTCACAAACACAATGGTCACCGGGCGGAGCTCAGACAAATAACCCCGAAGCTGCTTGTCATCAATCTGCCAAGTAGAGACACTTCACTTTGCACCTGCCCTTGGCTGTGGACCCTTCCTCCCAAGATCAACACAAACAGTTCTCACTGGGAACTAGCCTGTTGAAATTCTCTGGAGACGCTGTGAAATGATCAGAATGTGTGAGGCACAGCATGGCAGAGCCAGCCCAAATTCAAGCAGATGGAAATGAATTCACTAGCAAAATCTTACAATGAGAACTCACACATTTGCTAATTTTTTTTTTAAAGGAACCACTTCCTTGCCCCTACTGTGCTCTCTCATGCCATTGCCATAAGAGAGAACTACCATTCATTTTGGCTTTCTTACAGTTTAAGGATAAGAATAGCATACTATGGCCCCATAACACTTATTAAGAGTCCTCAGGCCCGGCACTAGCAGCAGCCTGCTTTGCTTCACAGCTTGGCCTCTCCTGAGCACTTCCAAGCCCAATACAAGTAGCAGCCATCTACAGATCACACTTTAGCTCCTGACAGGTGGCCCCTACGCAGGGCACAGACAGTGCCTAACTTTGCACCTACAGAGGGGCCACAGAGCCAGTGTACTTAGTAGACAGCTTCAGACAATAACAACTCTACACATCCACGAGATACACATTAAAGTGGCAGGCTCAGTAAGTATCAAAGTCCCAATGAAGCAAGACCTGCTCCATAGGGGTGTCTCCTGCACAGCAGCTCTTCCACTGTAGTAATAGCTGCTCCTCATAGCCAATTGGCCTGAGGGTCAATTCCTCCTAGTGACACCAACAGCACTCAGAGCTCAACTACAACAAGACAGTGCACACAGCCCACATATCTAGAGTGCCCAGCTCAGGTGACTGGGGAGGCTGAGCCATTGGGCCCTACAAGACACATACTACCCAAGGCCACTTTACCAATTCCAGGAGACATAGTACATAATACAAGAAACAAACATAGGGAAGCAGCCAAATACAGAGACAAAGAAACATGTTATACATGAAAAACAGAAGAACTCCAAAAAAGAACTCAGTGAAATGGAAGCAAGCAAACTACTAGATACAGAGTTCAAAACAATGGTTATAAGGATGCTCAAGGATCTTAATGAGAGCTTCAAGGGACTTTGTGAGAATTTCAAGAATTTTAGTGAGAATTTCAAGGAAATTAGTGAGAATATCAAAGAAATGAGAAAGAAACAGTCAGGAACTAAGGATACACTAACAGAAATGAAAAGTAATTTACAGGGAATCAAAAGTAGAATAGAGTATTCAAAAAATCAAATCAGTGATTGGAATATGAGGAAGCAAAAAAACAACCAACCAGAAGAGCAAAAATAATAAAAACATATGAAAATAGTATAAAGAGTCTTGGGACAATTTCAAGTTACCAACATTTGTGTAGGGGGTGCTAGAAAGAGAAGAGAAAGAGCAAGAGATTGCAAACCTATTTGAAGAAATAATGACAAAAAACTTCCCCTACTTATGAGAGAAATAGCATACAAGTCCAGGAAGTTCAGAGAGTCCTAAACAAGAGGAACCCAAAGAGGCCCACACCAAGACACATCATAATTAAAATGCCAAAGATTAAAGACAAAGAGAGAATCATAAAGACAGCAAGAGAAAAGCAGTTAGTTACCTATGAGGGAGCATCCATAAGACTGTCAGCCTATTTCTCAACTGAAGCTTTTCAGGCCAGAAAGGAGTAGCAAGAAATATTCAAAAGGATGACTAGCAAGGACCTACAACCAAGATTACCAGCAAAGTTGTAATTTAGAATTGAAGGTCAGATAAGGAGCTTCACAGACAAGAAAAAGCTAAAGAAGTTCATCACCACCAAACCAGTATTACATGAAATGTTGAAGTGTATTCTTGAAGAAGAAGTAGAGGAAGAAGGAGGAGGAGGAGGAGGAAGAAAAAAGATAAAATAATATGAACAATATAATGGCAATAAATACATATCTATTGATAATTGAATCTAAAAATCAAAATACAAACAAGGAATCTAATGAACAAAATAAACTGAAGAATAAAATAGAGTCAGAGACATCAAATAATGGAACAGCGTGTGCACGTGCATCCACACACACAGTAGGTTCAGATAGAAGAGGGTTTAATTGAAGCCACAAGCTCTTTCTTTGCAGCCTCAGGAATGACCCTGGGGCCCTCTGGGTCTCCCCTTCCTCGCCTGTAAAAGGGAGCTGCAGATATCCACAAGGATGGGCGGGGAGATCATGCCACAGCGGAGAGCCTGCCGTGGCTAGAATTCCTATGGATTCATACATTTGAGAGCCTAGACCCAAGTGAATAAAAGGAGAAACGTTTTATAAAAGGGGGTTGAAGGTAGTTCTGAGAGTTAAAATTACCCGTATTGTTAGCTTTCGAGGCCTGGAATCTAATGGAAGTGACTTGGAGAAATGGTGTCCCTGCTCACCCACGTGCTATCGCTCTGCTGTGCCATTTGGGGAGGGCGGCCATAGGTTCTAACTGGGGGCAGTTCCGGTTTGCCCGGCTGTGGAAGGCGGCTGCGTCCTAGTTTACACCTGCTGTCACAGTAGAATGATGAATGATGCCCTAATTCTGAAAAGTATCCTGATGGGAATAACAAATTTGCAGCCCTCTACACAAGGAGAAGGTCAGTCCACCTCTTACTTTAAGACAGTGGTCGCCAGATTGCGTGCGGCTTGCGAGCCACATGCGGCTCACGAGCCGTGGTTTGCCTCTCTGTTGACGAATGAGTTTGCTGATCACTGCACAAGGCATTACCCTTACCCAGAAGTTTTGACTTCAGGTTAAAGACATTAGTACATTATTAAAATGTTTTTAAGGTATTTTTCCCTAGGGCAGTGGTCAGGAGCCGCATGTGGCTTGCAAGCTGCAGTTTGCCGCCCACTGTTTTAAGGACATAGATTACTAGCTGAGATTTCTTGATCTTTCCAGCTATCCAAGGTCCCCGATACCCCCTGCCCCCAACAATAAATTAAATGATGAACATACCTGTTTAGATATGCTTTCCATCACATACTTTTGCAGGGAAATCTCCAGTCCAGGGTCGGACTCCAGCATGCACGCAAGCCTCAGGGTGTCTGAGAGATCGGAAGAGGAGCAGGCTTGGAAAGAGAGGCTGGCTCTGTGGTGCAGGAGAGTGGAGCCTCCCAGCCCCAGCCCCTGGGGCAGCGGTCATCCCAGCCAGTCAGGGGCAGAGGTTAAATAGGGCCAAGGGAACTCCGGGGAGAAGTTCTTAGAGGTTGTGGGTTTATCGAAATGCAATTGCATGTAGCTCAAAGCCCTGTTTTAATTATGTTCACTCTTTGGAACTTGGGGAGATTTTTACATCTAGCCTTGAGCTAACACTTTTGCCACAGGTGATGGAAGAGGGCAGGTGAAGGGATGATGATGATAGCGGGAATGATGACAGAATGGAGGAGGTGATGGGGTTGAAAGAACAGCAGGGATAAAATTCAGGAGACTGGATTCTCATCCCAGGTCTGACAGGAACTCAGTGTGTGAGCCTAAACAAGTCGCCTACTCCCCTGGTTCCACGTGAGCAACCAAAGCTTAGATGACATTCTGTCCCCGTAGGAAGTCTATCCAGCAGCCAATCTAAAAATGCCAAACCAATTTGGGGGGCCTTCTCACCCCAAACAAGGTCTACTATGTGGCGCCAGCCAATCAAATCTTTTCTTATTTGTTTCTTCCTGTTCATTCTCTACGCTATTAAAGCTTCTTCACTTCCGGCCCATTCTGCACTTCTTTGCAAGGAACTGTCCATGTTATGTTAAATAAACTGTCCACTTTATGTTAAGTAAAGTAAGTTGTTAAATTATCTTCTTTATTCATTTTTTTAACATGTTAATGTTGGAAGTGGGGATGGCCCCTAGGCAGCTGTTGTATGCGTCTACAATTCAGGACACAAATCGGGGCTGGATTCTGGCAGTTAGGGGGCAACTCACAAGACCCTCACATTTTGTGCCCCGGGTTCCTGCATTCCTCCCCCTAGTCCCAGCTCTCCTGGGAGTTGCAGGGAGTCAAGCATGGAAGAATGTTCTCTGAGAGATAAGCAGGGAAGACTAGAGGGTCAAGGAATCACTAATATTTAAGGGCTGGAAGGAGACTTTGCAAAGGGCACTGAAACCGGGGGCTGGGAATGGTAAGAGCAAAACTGGAGAAGAATATTCTTGATCATAGGAAAGAGGTGAAGATAGTGCCCAGAAAAAGAGAGTAACCTAAGGCCAGCCTAGGATGAGACCTGAGGAGAGGCCACACATGTTGGCAAATTAATGGTCATGAGTGGCCTTGACGTAAACAGTCTCAGTAGACGGGAGGAGAATAGGATAAGGAGCTAGATTTCAAAGGCTCAAGGTCAAAGAATAAGCATATGCCCCTGAGGCACTTGCCAACAGTATTTATTTATTGGGCGAATAAATGAGTGAGAGGCTGGAGAGAAGAGAGATGTGGGCGCAAGATTAGTCTCTTGAGAAATTTGGTGATGACGACTAGGGAAATAGGATTCATGGATGTTTTTGTTTTTTTTTTCATTGTGGGGGAGATGCAATGTTTGGAAGATGGGTGAAAGGAGCCATTGTGGGGACAGGCCCCTCTGTGTGCCGCTCAGGGCTGGGTGCTTACTGAGGACAACGGCACATGGGATGGGGTCCTGGGCATTGGAAACACCCTGCTGACCACCAGTGGAGGCAGAGGTGCTTGTCCATGGAAGGTACTTACTTTTGTGGTCTCTGGAAGGATAATAATCCATGAAAGCCATACACTTGGTGAAAAATTCTTCAAAGTTAAAAGTAGGGGGTAGTTTTAAGAAATTAACCTAAATTAAAGAAACAGAAGTTTTGGTTATTCTGAGTGTTGGCTGGCCTTTTGAAAGTCATCTCTCAGCAGCACAAGCAGGGGGCTTCTAGGACATGGTGAACAGAGGCACAAACAATGGCGTCCTTTAATTGGCATTGATTACATAAAATGTCTCCAATCGCTTAAGATTACAATCCTAAATATGCACACTGAAGGCTATTCCAGGGGGCCAACCCACATAATTTCCCACTCTTAGAACTTTCTATTTCTTTTTTTTCTTTGCCTTTCATAACATTTTAATTCATGTAAAACCTTGCTAAACCATCCTCCACTTCTTTCCTATACCTGTAAAGGGGCTGGTGCCCCATGATGCATTAGGAACACCACCAGTCATGAGATTCATGTCGGGATCATGACCCCATGGCAGGATACGCAGAGAATGGCACAGCCTCGTTCCTGTGTTGCTCTTGCCCCAAAATGGACATCCTTAGTCCAATAATAAAAAAAAAACATCAGGCAAAACCAAATGGAGGGACATTCAACAAAATAACGGACCCACAGTCCTCTTAGGTGTAGAGGTCATAAAAGACCAGGAAGCGATGAGCCAGCCACTGCAGCTGCCAAGGTGTTTTTATCAACACAGACTCCAGTCCCTTCACCATGAAAAAATGACAACTTTTTAAAAGGTATTTTCAAGATGTCTCTTTCATAGGATATGACATTTCTTTCTCCCTTCCTTCCTTCCTTCCTTCCTTCCTTCCTTCCTTCCTTCCTTCCTTCTTACCTTCCTTCCTTCCTTCCTTCCTTCCTTCCTTCCTTCCTTCCTTCCTTCCTTCCTTCCTTCCTTCCTTCTCCTCACCTGAAGATATGTTTTCATTGATTTTTAGAGAATGTGAAAGAAAGAGGGAGAGACAGAGAGAAACTTCAATGTGAGAGGGACATTTTGATTGGTTGCCTCCTGCATGAGCCCTGACCTGGGCCCCAGCCAGGGAGGAGCCTGTAACCTAGTTACATGCCCTTGATCAGAATCAAACCCGGACCCCTGCGGTCAGCAAGCTGAGGCTCTATTCATTGAGCTACACAGGTTAGGGCAGGATATGACATTTCTTAGCCCCTCCAGCAGCAGACCTTTGTTTTTTCCTCCAGGAGTGAGGTGGAAAAACCCTAGATCACCTTCTTGGGTTCTTATTACCCAAGTTACCAAGAACACTGCAAGTGGCGGCATATAGGGAGCTTAGCCAATCAGTGGTCTGAAAAGGTGTTTATGCTCAAACTGGTTTGTCTCAGTGGATAGAGCATTGGCCTGCAGACTGAAGGGTCCCAGGTTTGATTCCTGTTAAGAGCATATACCTTGGTTGGGGGCACATGCCCAGTGGGGAGAGTGCAGGAGGCAGCTGATCAATGTTTCTCTCTCATCGATGTTTCTGACTGCTAGTCCTCTCCCCTCTTCTCTGTAAAAAAAATCAATAATATATATATATATATATACTATTTTAAAATATATTTTATTGATTTTTACAGAGAGGAAGGAAAAGGGATAGAGAGCTAGAAACATCGATGAGAGAGAAACAAAGACCAGCTGCCTCTTGCACACCCCCTACTGGGGATGTGCCCGCAGCCAAGGTACAGGCCCTTGACTGGAATCGAACCCGGGACCCTTCAGTCCACAGGCTGAAGCTCTATCCACTGAGCCAAACCAGTTTAGGTAATAAAATATATATTTTTTTAAAAAGAAAAGAAAAAGCATTTCTTCTGCAGCTCATGCCTAGAGGATGCCCTGCATTGTGTCCACTGGGCTAGGGGTGTATCCCTGGCCACCAGGGTTACACCCCAAGGCCAGTAGCCCCATGTTGTGTCTTGCCATGCTTGGGTTGTGGACGCAGGCCATGCAGTGAATGCTGCAGGCATACTCCCAAGGCCGGGGACTCCACATTTTGTCTGCCGGGCTGGGGGCATGGACTCAGGTTGCTTGACACCAGTGCTTGCATAAACAGATGTTCCCGCCCCAATCCCAGCTGCTTGGTGCCTGCACCCATAGGCCCGGTGTAGCTGGGGGCTTTCTGGGACCCTGGCAGCTCAGGGCCTACATACAGGCCTACTGACTAGAAGCCTGTATATGCAAATTAACTCACCATCTCTGTTGGATTAATTTGCATACTCACTCCTGATTGGCTGGCGGGCATCACAGAGGTATGGTCAATTTGCATCTTTCTCTTTTATTAGTGTAGAAGTTACCATTTGGGGAAGCTGAATATAAGGAAACTATTATTTTTAAAATTTTCTGTGAGGCTAAAATTAATGAAAAATTAAAACTATCTTGAAAGATATAAGGAGTGGCTAAATGGGTACGAGGGCGTGTGGAAGAGCAAGTGGTGGGTGTGAGGGCCACACTGGCCCAGTGGGGGTTCTCACCTTTGCCAGCCTCTACGTGGACCCTCCATTTTCCTTTCTGCCACACAGCTCTTTCCTGGCCCAGTCAGCATAGCTCTCGTCCCCTTCACACACTCGGAAGGCACAGCTTCCCTAAGTGACCATATGCCCAGGACAGCCGTGCTTACATCAGCCTTCAGTGTCATGTCACAGTGTTTCCACCAGGCAGCACCCAACAGTCATCCCCCTCCTCATACACACACCCCAACTGCTGCCCTGCTCACCTCCGTGGACCCTGCCCTGGGCGAGGAGGGTGTTGAGTAGGGCAGGCTAGGGCCATTGGCAGCCCCCAAAACGACAACCCCTGCTCCCGGGGACTGGCCAGGAGACGGTTTCTCTTCCTCCAGCCAGGGCACCAGCCCCAGAGGCCTCTGAGCCAGATGCCACCTCTTCGTTACTGCAGGGCCTGACCATCTCCCCTTGAACTCAGCCGAGGTGTCTCAGACCAGAGCCTTGAGGTGGACCCACACTGACCCCACCTGAGTCTCCCGTCCAGGAGCCTCATGGGGCCCGTCTTCCCAGTGGTTTTTTTGACAGGTGGCTCCTGGCCCAGACCACAGCTTTCTGCGAGCGGCAGCACCCCACGAACCTTCACTGCTCTCTGGTCTGGGATCCTCTCGATCTCAATCATGCTCCGGTCGCAGAGCTGCCAACAGTTCGGTGACAGAATGACATCGTTCATCTGCGCCATGTTCTGTGCTTGGCGCACGTCATCCACCGTCTGGCCGATCACCAGGAAGAAGTTGCGCTTCTCGTCTCCAAAGACCAGCATGGTGATGTGGCCTGCAGCCAGTCCTGGGAGGAGGCAAACGGTAGGTGTGCCGAAGTTCTGGGATATTCCCAGCAGCACGAGTTCTTGGGGAAATCAGAATCGTGGTGTGACCGCCTCTTCTGGGCCCAGGCATTCTAAAACACCTCCTCTCCCAAAGCCAGAAAGCCAACTACCAGATCTCATCTTCCTGTGACATTTACCTCCTTAGAGGACCCAGCTGTCTCTCCTTCCTCAAAAACTTTACGTATCTTTTTGTTTGTTTGTTTTTTGTTACTATATCTTTATTGGTTTCAGAGTGGAAGGGAGAAGGAGAAAGAGATAGAAACATCAATGATGTAAGAGGATCACTGATTGGCTGCCACTGGGATAGAGTAGCAATCAAGGTAACATGCCCTTGACCAGAATCGAACCTGGGATCCTTCAGTCCACAGGCTGACACTCCATCCACTGAGTCAAACCAGCCAGGGCAAAAAGCCTACCTATCTTGACGCGGATGTCCATGCCTTCTAACTCCTGGGTCCCAAACAGCTCATGGATCTCCAGGCTACACTTAACTACCACCGTGATCATGTTTTTCAGTTGCTTTCGCTCCACCTTCCACAGGGCAAGCAGGGCGTCACCTTGAGGAGACAGA
This sequence comes from Pipistrellus nathusii, assembly GCA_963693515.1. Taxonomy (NCBI): domain Eukaryota; kingdom Metazoa; phylum Chordata; class Mammalia; order Chiroptera; family Vespertilionidae; genus Pipistrellus; species Pipistrellus nathusii. The sequence continues at coordinate 36,602,809 of OY882875.1, read as the reverse complement.
CCACAGGGGCTCATGACCTGCCCTGGAGACCAGTCTGCTCTGTATGAAATCTGGACACAAGCATGCCTCTACCCAGGCTCCTGGTGCAGCTGCCTCTGAGACGTCTCCCATACCTGCAAATTTTAAGATGTCTCCTCCAAAAATCAACACCTCTGAGGAAAAAAAAAAAAAAGAAAAGAAAAAAAGTTAAGTCAAACTTGAATTGTTTAACGCTAATAAAAAGAATTCATTCTTCATGGAGCAGAAATTAGGTTAAGAAACAGCAATTCAGAGAGCAGACTTGTGCTAAAGATGTCATCTCAGCCGTAGCCAGTTTGGCTCAGTGGACTGAGGGTCAGTCTGTGGACCAAAGGGTCCCGGGTTTGATTCCAGTCAAGAGCCTGTATCTAAGTTTCAGGCTCCTTCCCAGACCCAGGTTCTGTTCAGGGCTAGTGCAGGAGGCAAACAATCAATGTGTTTCTCTCACATCGATATTTCTCTCTGTCTTTACCTCTCTCTTCCACTCTCCCTAAAAATTAGTGGGAAAATATCCTTAGAACTGTTCGTTATAGAAATTGGGACTCAAAAGAACTGTTGGCCCAGAAAGAAACTCACTACAGACTGATTCATTTGCCTCTCAGCATAACCATTATTGCTTGTCTTATTTTTGGTTCTTTAGAAATAAGTGTATTTCTAGTATCACTTGATCTCACTCATCTAGGGGAAATGATGAACATAGACTGATGAACAAGAATAGATCCAGAGACAAGGAGGCATGAATCACTGTGGGACCTCAGAGGGCAGGTAGGGGAGGGTGGGGATAAGGGAGAGGGATCAATCAAAGGACTTGTGTGCATGCATATGAGCCTAACCAGTGGTCATGGACAACAGGGGGGTGGGGGCATGGGTGGAGAGGGGTGTGGGATGGGAATGGGGGCGGGGGATAAGGACAAATAGTATGTGATAACTTAATCGATAAAGTAATTTAAAAAGAAAGAAAGAAAGAAAGAAAGAAAGAAAGAAAGAAAGAAAGAAAGAAAGAAAGAAAGAAAGAAAGAAAGAAAGAAAAATATCCTTAGGTGAGGATTTAAAAAAAGATGTCATCTCAGACAAGTTACTGAAACCTGCCTGGTGTGTTTCCTCTCCCACAGATGAGGACATTGAACTAGACTGTGAACATGCTCTGGTTCTGTGAACGGGAAACCCGGGAGAGGAAGAGGTGGGATCGCCAATGAGGTTCCTGTGGTAATGGAGGCTCCTGTGCTCACTATCAGCACTCTGAGCTGAGGCTGAGTGGCCCGGTGAGTGGTGCGTGGCAGGACCCATAAGAACTGAGAATCAGGAAAATTGGAAACCACCACCATGGCCAACTCAGGCTTTGTTTATTACCTACTTGCATTTTGTTCGTTTACGTTTTTTGATATAAAGGAAAAATTTTTCCTCCTATATACGTTTCATCACAAACTTTTTGAATACTGTTGTGCTGAGTGGGATGCAAAAAAAAAAAAAAAAAAAAAAAGTATAGTTTTTGCTTTCTAGAAGCATCACATTTTGCCTAGAGGCTGATATAAGGCATTCCTAGGGGACTTAGGGCCTCATAGAAGATGAGACCCAGAATTCACTTTAACAGAGTAAATCCTTTTCTTTTTTCTCTTTTCCCCTGATAATCCTCATTCACAAATATTTTTTCCAAAGAGTTTTAGAGAGAGTGGAAGGGAAGATGGAGAGAGAAAGAGAGAGAGAGAGAGAGAGAGAGAGAGAGATGTGGTAGAGACATGTCGATTGGTCGCCCCCTGCAGGTGCCCCAACTGGGGCTGGAGATCAAATGTAAAACCTGGGTACACGCCCTTGATCGGGAATAGAACCCGTGACCCTTCCATAAGCGGGCCAACACTCAGAAACACTGGCCAGGGCACTCCTTTTCTTCATGAATAGCTCATGTTAATAATGCCAAGGCGGTGGGCAGAGGTTGAAAAGGAGACCAGGTTTTCAGCCATTTCTACACGTTTCGGAGGCCATCATTGGAAGACAGATCACTGATGAGTTACTTATAAACCACCCACCTCTTCACACGGCATTCTCCTAATGACTACTTTCGGGTTATACCGGTGCTGGCTTTTTGGTGTTATTGAGTATCACCACTACAGTTCCTTTCAAAGGAGTCTCTCGACCAGTCCATTTTTAAAAAATATATTTTATTGATTTTTTAAAGAGAGGAAGGGAGAGGGAGAGAGAGTTAGAAATGTTGAGGAGAGAATGAGAGAGAAACATCGACCAGCTGCCTCTTGCACAGCCCCCACCAGGGATGTGCCCGCAACCAATGTACATGCCCTTGACTGGAATCGAACCTGGGACCCTTCAGTCCTCAGACCAACGCTCTACCACTGAGCCAAACCGGTTTCGGCTTGGCCAGTCCTTGAACCAATGCAAAACATCCTTTCCCTCGAATACTCCATGTTGGTGAGGCTGGTTTGCATTCCTTCCCTTGCACTGTGTTGTATTTCAAAAAGACTGGCTTCATGCACATTTCCTGGGGGAAACTGAACGCTAAGCAAGGGGACCACATCAGCTCATAACCAACAATTAGGGAAAACCACCAACTGCAATGGCCTTGGCCAGGCCCGGGGGACACTCACTCTCCACTATCGCGCTTATGTAGTAGTTGAGGATCTCCACAAGCTGCTCAGCCCCTCGGTCCATGTACATGGCTGTGCTGAACTTCTCGGTCATGGCCGTGAAACCTGCAGCACAGGACAGGCGGTTCCCTGGCTGCTTGGAGGAAGCAGCCAGAGCAGGAGAGGGGGTCACTGGGGAGCCGCGGGCCCTGCGTTAGCTACTGGCCAGGCTTCTTCCAGGCCTTTGTGGCTGGCCAGGTATCAGCTGTGCAGCCTCCGCCCTCCAGTAATCTGCTGAGGGGTCAGGGAAAGCACCAGGGACCTCCTCCCTCCAAATCCCTCCACTGCACAGGAATGACCGCAGTTCCTTCAACGGGGTCTAGAGTTTCCATCCCAAGGTAAGGAAAGCACACGAAATCCCAACACTTCGGAAGCGGTGGCCAGCTTATGGTGACGATGGAAACCATTCCTGAGGTCCCTTTTGCCTGGGATGTGTGTGGAGCCTGGTGGTTGAGTCACTGAAATCGGGGCAGGGACACGGGAGCCTGAAGTTCCAGGTCAGGGACTTGGGCACCTTGAAGGCTGCCGGTGACCTGCCATGCTCTTAGCAGGTGAAGATGTTTTCATAAAAAGCTGGGAAAGGCAGCCTGCCACCGAGCTCTGCCACCAATGGCCACTCTGAGGCCAACCTATCACTTGCCCACATTGAACATCCCTGTCGTGCTTGCCTGAAATATCAACAAACATCAAGACTCCGTCAAAGTAATCCACCGAGGGCCGCTCGGGGCAGAACTCTCCGTACACGATGAGGTCCGGCAGGTGGGCGGCGATCCTGACGATGGCCCGGTCCTGCGGCTCCTCTCCTGACGTGCTCATGCTCCACACCGACGCGCAGCTTAGGGTCACAGCAAGCAGCCCCCACACTCACCTTCTGGAAAGAGAAGCTGAAAGTGGAGGCAATCTGACGTAGAGCCATTCACTCACTTTCCTATTTCTATCCTCCCTTTGCTTTGGTGTAACCTGTGGACTGCTTATGGAAGCGGCTGGGGGTGCGGGGCCTGAGTTGTCGAGTCACCTTCAAAAGGGCCAACGTTCTATAGGAGAACTAGGCCGGGCCCTCGGACAGCGGTTACCGGGGTGAGCACCACTGCACACAGGCTGGGGTGCAAGAGGGGAGCTGAAGGGCTCTGTCCGTTGCCATGAAGGGGGCGCCTTCCTGGGACACAGTGGCCGGGCACTGTTCACTCAAACCAGGCCCCTTTTCCTCTGTCCTCATGTTTCCTCTTTCCTCCCCCCTCCCTTTTATTAAAAAAAATTACTTTATTATTTTATTTTTTATTTTTATTGATTTCAAAGAGGAAAGGATTGGAAGAGAGATAGAAATACCAATGATGAGAATCATTGATTGGCTGCTTCCTGCATGCCCTATACTGGGGCTAGAGGCTGCAACCCTGAGCATGTGCCCAGACCAGGAACTGTGACCTCCTGGTTAGTAGACGCTCAGCTACTGAGCCACGTCAGCAGGGCTCCCTCTCCCTTTTATCTTTTCTCTCTCCTTTTTAGGAAATAAAAGAAATAGTGTAGGCGTGAGTTTATGTGTGTGGCTATATAAAGGTGACTAGGGAAGTGGAGAACTATATATAAAAAAGAAATTAAGTGTATTAAGGTACAGCCTTAGAAGGAAACATTTAAAGCCTGTGTGTGTGTGTGTGTGTGTGTGTGTGTGTGTACATGTGTATGGCTTTAAACTGTGAGTGGAAGGAATGTGGATATTTTAATTTGTTTGTTAGTTCTGAGAAATCTAGGTCTTCCTAAGGCCTTTCGTTAGCTGATGGGGCAAATCAAATGCTCACATTCTACCACCTAAAATGGTGCACCCCCCACTTTTTCAGACAATCCAAGTACCCAGAATAGGTGATACAGAAAACAAGAGAATGTTTTAAAAAGGAGGAACTACCCTGTTTCCCCGAAAATAAGTTTTTTCTTCCAAAGTTGCCCTAGGTCTTATTTTCAGGGGATATCTTATCTTTCCATGCGCTAGGTCTTATTTTCAGAGGATGTCTTATTTTCAGGGAAACACGGTATTATTTAGCAACAGGGAGGAACTGGTTAGAAATTCCAACCAGAGGTAGGTCCTATTGGGATACATAAAAGTATTACAAGGAAAAAGTGAGGTAGTTAACATGTATCTTAGAGTAAGGAAAGCATTCTTTTAAAATCAGGGATGAACAGGGACAGATTCAGAGACAGAGAAGCATCCATCAGACTGCCAAACCTCAGAGGGATGATAGGGAAGGGTGGGGGAAAGGAGGAGAGATCAACCAAAGGACTTGTATGCATGAATATAAACCTAATCAATGGACACGTACACCAGTGGGGTGAGGGCATGAATGTGAAGGGAGGTGGTGGGGTTAATGGAGAGATGAGGACACATATGTAATACCATAATCAATAAAGAAATTTAAGAAAAAAGAAAAAGAAAAAAAATCAGGGAAAACATTAGTATATTTAACAAACTTTAAAATATATAGCAACCTCTAAAAATGAGTATTAAATACTAGAGGTCTGGTGCACGAATTCATGTACCAGTGGGGTCCCTCAGCCTGGCCTGCAGGATTGGGTCAAAACCAGCTCTCTGACATCCCCTGAAGGGTCCCGGATTATGGGAGGGTGCAGGTCAGGCTGAGGGACCCCACCAGTATACAATCAGGGCTGGGGAGGGACGTGGGAGGTTGGTCAGCTGGAGAGGGATTGCGGGAGGGCTCCAGGGTGTGTCCAGTCCATCTTGCTCAGTCCTGATTGGTTGACCTGTCTGCCCCCTGGTGGTCATTGCACATTAGAGCCAGTAGTTGAGCAGCCTTAGCATGTCATTAGCATATTACACTTTGATTGTCTGAACGGTCCATCAGACACTTAGCATATTAGGCTTTTATTATATAGGATTAGTTACTAGATCATCTGTAAAAGGAAAAGCTGGGCCCTAATTGGTCTGACTCAGTGGATAGAGCATTGACATGGGGACTGAAGGGTCTTGGGTTTGATTCCAGTAAAGGGCACATGCCTGGGGTTGTGGGCTCAATCTCCAGTAGGGGGCGGACAAAAGGCAGCCATTCAATGATTCTGTCTCATCATTGATGATTCTATTTCTCTTTCCCTCTCCCTTCTTCTTTGAAATCAATAAAAAATAAAAGGAAAAGCCTTGGTGAACTTAAATGTTAAGAAGTTAACAAAAGATAGAAAAAGAAGCATATAGCTAAGGTTTTTGTTCTGTTTTTTTGTTTTTATTTGTTTTTTAATAGCAGCATTAAGCCATAGCATGTATGAGGAACAATCAATAGATAATAAGTAAATAAAATAATTTCTGATAGTGCATTTGATAAGGAAAGGTTTGAGAAAACAGAATGCCAAGAAAAACCTGAGATCTAAGAAAAATGCTGATGTTAAGAGAAACTAATGGGGCTTTTTCAGGTTTTATTGGAAGCAAGGTTATTAATAAAAGCAGAATAACGACAAAGCTTAAGTAGGATGGAGTACACAATTCTTTTATTTCTGCCTTCTCCACTATGGAGAATTGAAAAGTATAACAAATATTGCTGCTAAAGAATTGAAATCCAAGATAAGAAAGTGGTGATAAAGCCCCCAGTCATTTAAAATAAATTCGAGTAGTCAGCCCCAGATAACCTATATCCACAGATATTGAAAGCACTGACAGATATAATGTTTATCATCTCAAAAAATAGTGGGGAACAAAAGATCGGCTAAAAAACTGGAGATGTTCTAAATTTTGAAAGATGAGGCTATCTACAGATTCCAGAAAACAGACTTGTAAACATAATGTATCAAGCCAGTCAGTAGAGGTTAGGTTTTGCTTCTTTAACAAGTAATTACAAAATTCCAGAGACTTGAAATAACTAAGGCTTATTCCTTGTTCATCTTTTTCTCATGATATGTGGCCATTGCAGGTTGACTCAAGCTCTGCTCTATTCTTGCCTTCACTTTGGGACCCAACCTGAGACATTCTGGCTGCCAAGACAGTAGGGAGAGTCAGTGGGACAGGCTCATTCCTAAAGTGTTCTTCCAGAACTGACATATGTCACTGCCACTCACGTGACATTGACCAAAGCAAGTTATGCAGACATGTCTAATTTCAAGTAGCTGTGGAAGTGTTAGCCTCCATGTGTGCAGTGGGAAAGAGCTGGAATCCCTGTGAGCAGCATCGTTACTATACCCGACAATAGGTGAGCGCTTAGGTCAGCAAGAAGTTGATTAAAAGGGGTCAAAATGGATTCAGAGCCAAGAGCAAATTAGCCTAACTTCCTTTTTTGAAGGGTTATTACACTTTTAAATGGAGAATGCTATGTAATTTGACTTTAACGAGGCATTTGGCTAAATTTCTTACATCCTTGTGGGCAAGATACAAAATTATAAGAGAGATAGAAATGTAGTTGGCTGGTCAACAAAAGGTATTGGTTTGTTTGTCTACTCTCCACTCAGAGGGGAGCCTTCCTGGTCATGCCTGGGACGAAAACGAAGATAAAACTGGAAGGAGAGCTAATGTATTGAATGACACAGTCAGGATTCCAAATATCTTAACTGACTAAAATAATCAAATTTCAGAAGAATAAATGCAAGAGCACATGGTGTGAAAAACTAGATTTACTGCAAATTCAATGCTATCTTTAAAAAAAAAACTCTTATATTGAAGCATAGTTTGTGCAGAAAATGCACAACTCACAAGTGTGTAGCTTGAATTATTTTTAAAGTGAACAGAACCATGTCATCCCTACTCATATAAAAAACAAGACCATTCCCAGCACTACAGAAGCTCCTTCACGCCATCTCCTGTCACCACCTCACTTGTTCCCAAAGGTAACTTCTCTCCTAATTTCTAACACTATAGACTACTTTATACATTTTTAAATGTTATGTAAATAGGATTATACTGTATATAATCCTTTGTGTTTTTCTCTCTAGAGTTTGTGATACTCATCATCAATGTTGTTGCGCATTCAACAACGCTTTTTCATTTTCAGTGCTGAATAGTATTCCTCCACTGCATTATAACAAAGTATTTATCTATTCCACTACTGACCAATGAATCATTTCTAGTCTTGGGGTATCAGGATTAATGCCATTAAGAACATTCTGGAGACATTATCAAATTCCAGGAGTGGTTGGTGGCTAAGTCACCTTTGGAGACATCTGGTCTTTTCAGGGTGTGGAACACGTGCCCAGGACTCATCTGAAGCTCAACCAGAAACCCTAAGAGAGGACAGACACCTAAGAGAACAGAGTTGCTAGGCAGAACTTTTGTGATATTGGAATAGTAACAAGTACTGAAATAGAGAACAAATGTCAAAATGGTGAGGAAGGCAAAAAGTCCATGTCCCATTCCTAGAATCTATTTCTGACGAATCTCTGAGGAATGGAACATATTATCAGTTGGCTCGTCAGCAGTCCATCTTGACATTCTGAAGAGCTGATGCAGAGAAGAAATGTTCAAGAGTGATGGGCAGCTGACTGGGAGGTTAAATAAAATATCTATTTTTCTACACCAAGCAGGGAATCATCTAATTGTTTAATATTAGTCAGGAAATCAAGTAAACTCATTTTTGGTAATACCCTGTTTCCCTGAAAATAAGAAAGTGTGTTATATTAATTTTTGCTCCCAAAGATGCACTAGGTCTTATTTTCAGGGGATGTCTTATTTTTCCATGAAGAAGAATACAGTACACATTTATTGTTAAATGAAAATAAAGGAAATTTATTACTTGTATACGGTACGGTAGTACCGTAGTTGTCAACACAAACCAGACAAACTGTGAATCCTACAGTATCAAGAATTTACTCATTTATTCAATGACAATCATGTCATCATCTTTTGGGACATCATCATAACAATCCAATTCCTGAATTTCCTGGTGAATTTCTTGTGACTCCATTTCTTTCAGAATCAGTGGACCAAATCTCTCATGTTTAGCAATAGCACTGTCTTTAAACGAGTACTTCTTATCAAGGTAGCTTGCTCGCTGTCAGTGATTTTCTCCCATGAATTCTTCACCCAAGTCACAACTTCTTGCAGTTTAGGTTTCACAAAGTTTCCATGCTGATTTCTCTCCATTCTATTTTCAATGTAGTCACTAATTTCCATGCCCAAATTGTCTTTGAATGGCTTGTTTATTGCAATATCAAGAGACTGGAGATAGGCCGTCATTTCTGTGGGAATCATTATCTGATCCATTTTTCTTCCGTGAAGAAATGTCTTCATGTCTTTAGCACGGTGAGTGCTGGCTGCATCCCAGACTAGCAGACCTCTTTGGCTCTCTCACATAACAAGCGGCAGCATTAAATCGACCCACTCCCTTATAACTGCTTGTGCCCAGGCTTTTTCAGTTTCAAGAATAAAAACGCCCAAAACACGTTCAATCTTTTCCTTCTTGCCCTTAGAAATGAATAAAGGTGGGATTTTAGTGCCATCCAGATGAATTGCCAAAATACAGGAAAAACGTGCACTTTCGTAAGCAGTGGAGGGAATGTACACTAAGGAGGCACCCTGCTGTTCAATTGTTGAGATGATTGGCCCATAAACACTGCAGTTTCATCCATAGCAATCATGTTGGAAAGACTGTATTTAGAGAAGTCAGCATCATCAATAAAGGACTTGAATGCAAGTGCTTGCTTAATAACTTGAGTATCTTCCAACCTAAACAATGTTGTAGTAGATCTTCTTAAAGACAGTTCACTTCGCTGAAGGGAATTATCCAGCCAGTGATGTGATGCTTTGAAGTCTTCGGCAGCTATGTCAAACTGTGGTCCCATTGCAAGGGCAAATTCTTGAATCTGAGCCCTATTCACAACCAAAGCCTTTGCTCTCCTGTCAACAACCCATTCACAGATCAGGTCTTCCAGCTTGGAAAATAATGGTTGCTGACCTGATCCACACTTGCGCTTTTTAGCATTTCCCTTGTCCACTTGTTCAATGAGGTTACCATACTCTGCTCGCCATCTTTGGACCAATTGGATACTCAACATCTTCTCTTTGCAGAAAGCAGTAAGATTTTGGCCCCAAGTCTTCCACGATTCCTTTCTTGTACTCCACGGAGTAGCTTTTTCTTTTTGAGCTCATTTCTAGGAGTAAAAAAAAGGAATTGGGGTATCAAAGTCGGGGGAGGGGGATCACTTAAAATGACACAGGGGGGATTAGAGGGGGAATCAAAATGGCACAGGAGAATCAGAGGGGGGGTTACCATTTTAGTAACCCCTTTTGATCCTCCTGTGTCATTTTGATGGACAAATGGCTCTGTGCCCAAATGAAATGAAGAACCATGGAGCTAAGGGGAAAAAAGAAAGAAAAAAAAAGAAGAAAAAAGACAGGGTTTGAGGCTGCTGAGCCCCAGCTCTACATATACTGTATGTGACTGTGAAGAACTCCTCTGAGACTCAGTTTCCTCATCGGTAAAGTGAAGATGACACCCACCTCACAGGTTGGTGAGGACTAAGTGACAAGCACACAGTAACATATAAGAAAAAGCTGACAAAACAAAAAGCACTCTGCTGGTTTTCAGTTTCGGGTGGGGGGGATGTAAAGAATTGCTTTATTGGAAGAGATAATTGAGGAAATAACACCATAATCATAAGTTAAAGTATTTTTTATTTTATTTTAAGTACATTAAGCTTTCATAAAAAAAGAAAACTTTCTTATACGTGTGTTTTGGTGAACATATGTATGCATTTCACTTGGGCATATACCTGAGTGGAATTGCTGAAAGGATATTGAACTGTAGAAGAGCCTGCCAGTTTTCTCAAGAGGTTGTACCAATTTATATTATACCAAGATAGGAATTCAGAGCCCTATATCCCAACTAGCGCTTGCTAATGTCAGTCTCTTTCCATCTTAGCCATCTTGATAGGTCTTTGGGGTTTTGTTTCCCTGGTTGCACTAATGAAGTTAAGCACTGTTTCATATATTTATTGGCCATTTCGCTGCAATATTAAGGCACATAAGCAGTGTTCAAATCTGATCCAGAGCACTGTGTTAGTTCTGCTCCTTTTATTTGAAGTTCATTGACTATCAAATATAAAGAATGATGGGAGAGTTTGGGGATGTTTTCAGGACATGATGATATTTAGGTGAAAACAGGAGTTGTCCTCACATATTTGAACTGAAATATGAAGTTAGGAGACAAAGTTCCCTGTGCAAGTCTAATGTGGGCCCCCACATTCAACAAGAGAACTCCCCTCCTTTCTCCCTCTGGTAGGGATTGCATTTGGCTAAGCAACAGTAAGGTTCAAGGGAGGGTTGAAGAGGGAAAGGAAAGTTGTTGGTTTTTTTTTTTGGTGGGGGAAGCTAACTTATCAAACTCGTGACCTTAAACGGTAGTTTCTGTAGGAAATGATCCTCTGAAGAAGTTTCCACAGAGATGCTGAGGGGCCACAGCACTGAGACAGGACTGAGCAGAACTGAGCCGGGCAGAGTCCCATCCTTCCTCTCCTGCCCTGCTCACTACCTCAACTTCTTCTCTTTGCCTACAACTTGCAAGACTCCCAGAGTTAACAAATAAAAATATATGACATCTAATTAAGCTTGAACTTTAAATAATAATTTAGTATAAATATACCCTCTCAAGTATTGCATTTTATTTACCAACCCCCCATTTTATTTAGCAGCCCCTTCAGTCTCAGTAATACCACACCCTCCTCACATGCACAGTATGGACTGTTTTGCTTTAGTTTTAACACCGTGTGGAGAGTGGGTTTGATTTTTCTCTAGAATGATTGACTAGGATCGATGGCTATCAGTCACTGGGAGGCAAACTTTGAACTGGGAAGTCTTAGGAAGTATTGGGTTTCCTGGTGGGAGGCTGTCTATCTGCCTGACTGTAAGGCTGCAGAGGTGGTTAGTGGAAAGGTGAATTAAATGATTGCTAAGATTCCATGGGTTTAAAGGGTGAGCTGAGAACCTGGACAGCTTTTTCTGAGTTTATGATTACTAGGCAAAAAAAGTAGATGCATTTGGAGATTATGAAGACAAATGAAGAAGGGAAACTAGAATACCAAAATTATTTGTTACTAAAGACCTGGTGCATGAGATTCGTGCACAGGGGGTTAGGGGGGTTGGGGGGTGGGAAGGGTGTCCCTCAGTCCAGCCTGCACCCTCTCCAATTTAGGCCCCTCGAGGGATGTCTGACATCGGGCCTAAATGGGCAGTCGAACATCCCTCTCACAATCCAGGAATGCTGGCTCCCAACTGCTCGCCTGCCTGCCTTCCTGATTGCCCCTAACTGCTTCTGCCTGACAGCCTGATCAACCCCTAACCACTCTCATGCCAGCCTGTTTGCCCCCAACTTTCCTCCTCCACTGACTTGGTCACCCCCAACTGCCCTCCCTTGCAGGCCTGGTGCCTCCCAAATGCCCTCCCCTGCTGGCCATCTTGTGGCAGCCATCTGTGTCCACATGGGGCAGGACCTTTGACCACATGGGGGCAGCCATCTTGTGTGTTGGAGTGATGGTTAATCTGCATATTACTCTTTTATTAGATAGGATAGAGGCCTGGTACACGGATGGGGGCCAGCTGGTTTGCCCTGATGGGTGTCCCGGATCAGGGTGGGGGTTCCCTTGGGGCATGGGCGGCTTGAGCAAGGGGCCTGTGGTGGTTTGCAGGCCAGCCATGCCCCCTGGTGACCCAAGCGGAGGACCTGGTATCTGGAATTTATTTACCTTCTACAATTGAAACTTTGTAGCCTGAAGTGGAGCCAAGCCTCCTGCTTGCTCCGTGGCTGCCGCCATTCCTATTTGGATTTGTTTACTTTCTATAATTGAAACTTTGTAGCCTTGAGTGGAGGCTTAGGCCGGCTAGGGCAGGTAGAAAGCTTGGCTTCCTCCATTGCCTGGTAAACCCAATCCTCCTTCTTGCTCTCTGTGGCTGCAACCATCTTGGTTGGGTTTATTTACATACTCACTCTGACTGGCTGGTGGGTGTGGTTTGTGGGGATAGCAGAAGTATGGTCAATTTGCATATTATTTTTTTATTAGATAAGATGGGCAGAAGAGGCAAAGACCTCTAAACTGAGTATCTGAGAGTTTTTCCTAAGAACACGCATAAGATAATAGAAGTTTTCTATTTTAGAAAATACTCTTCTGCTTTAAAGTCTACATCAGAAAATAGTGATGTGGCACATTCCATGTGGTAATTGTAATTTATTAAGACCTTTTTGTGTGAAGCATTTTACATAGTTTGTCTTATTTAATCCTCAAAACAGCACTGAGGCAGCCTACTCTGGCTGAATGGCTATCTCTCCATCCCATAGACGCAGACCCTGAAGCTCAGAACCATTAGGTCACACGGTTGGAAGCTAGGTCTTCAGATTTGGAAATCTATGTGCTTTCTACTGTACCATGCTACATCCCATTTGTATGTTTTATGACACTTTGGGGATCTTTATGACCCAGAGACAATACATATTTAATTTTAGAGCATGTTGATGGTACCCTCATCAATCATTTGGCCAACTCATTCACAGTCAAGGACAGAGCGTGAACAGAATGGGATCTGAGAAAACATGGATGCACCTAAGAATGAGGATCCTGAAAGAAGATCAATTATATCCATTATTGTTTCTGTAAATAACTCTTCTAGAAATTTCTAACAGATTTCAGTTTCATCCAATTTTACATTAATATGTAAAATAAAGTTTTACGAGTCCAAAAAAAGGAGTTGACCTTAAGGAATCATCTTACTGCTCAAGAAACCTCACCAGACCAGCCAACACAGCTTTTCCTCTGAGGTCTTAGGCACTTAGCTATAAATTCATGCACCTTATTTTCTATTTAAATATCCTTAATTGTCTATGCATCTGTCTTCCTCTGTGTTGTAAACTTCTTTTGTACAGATTGGGTTCTACACCTGTGTTTCCTCTACAGCATCTTCCTAGCGCCCTTCACAGGGTAGGCGTTTGCCATTTGATGACTGATGAGGGGAATATCACATGAAAAGTAGGTGAAGACATGTCAGAACAATGGCAAATCCAGAATAAACAGCACAGGCAACACATATGCCCTCAAGCTTCTAACTTCACGCAAGACAGACAGAAGTGGAACCTTGACTCCTAGCCCAAGGTCTTCCCATTTTCAGCTCCAACACCTGTCATCTTCCCAGAGGGTCACCCCTAGCCAGCCTTCCTGCGAGACTCCCACATCTACATACCTCCTCCTTCTTCGAGGCTGAGGAAAGCCGGAGCTTAGATTAGGGACTAGATCTTTCAGGAGAGTAGAAGCCAGGAAAGGGGCTGGGTGGCATTACTCTGAAGTCTGCGGAAGTGCCATGTCTGTCGACAGCTGACCAGTAAAATGACAGTTTTGTCTAAAAGCCGTTTTCCTGGCCACACCCTCATCAGAACCTCATTGTTTCATGGGCACCAACTATGCTTCTGATTGGCTGGCACTGCCCTGCTTCCCCCTCCCCCGACAGCCCAGGGGGCTAGTGCCCAGACCTGGCCTAGCTCTCAGGTTCTCCGGTCTAGACATGTGGGTTAAAGGTCAGTGAAATGAGGCAACAGTTGGTAGGTGACCATCATAAAGGCGAGTCTCTCCTGAATAAGCAAACGTGACGTTTTGGTCAATAATGATCATGGCTTTTACCAGGCCAATGGAACTTACCAGTTACAGTGCATTCAGTACTTATTTCCAGAGGCTTTTGTGTGGTAAATTTCTGACTTATCCTTTCTGACTGGTCATGTGGATACTTTTAACCACTTCACCCCCTAAGAGAATCGGCAGTCTCATGTGGCACTGGAATGGAGTTTCTTAACCCAATGTGACTCTGGCGAAATGCTTAAGACATATTTCCTAACAGCTAAAATTATAGTTTGACTTTCTAACAGTTCATATGTATAGCACAACTACAATTACACTTACTGACACATGTAAAACTAGAATTTAGAAACACTGAACTGGAAAAGCAAGCATACATTCTTAAATAAAGCCCAACCTTGTATTTAAATTTACTGTATTTCAAAATGTTGTAAAACACAGTTGATTTAAGGGAAGGAAACATGGGCTCGTTTAATTGTTTCTCAAATGAATTTTCTGGTGGAAAACAGTCTTAACATAACTGGTCTCACATCTCCTGAGGGGCGAAGCCAGTCTGAGTAAGTACCAGTGCTTTCTATTTCTGTCACTGTATAAGCAAACTCCTATAGCGACAGTTTTGCTTTACAGAGAGGAACATGGGCTTTGAGGTCAGTCCTGTTAAGATTCAACTTTTCACCATCATTTTAGCAACAGAAAAAAAATCTGTTCATCATGGAGAAACAGCAGACGTACTTAGGAATAATGTTTCCTTGAGAGCAATGCCTAACCACAAAGACGAGGGAAAGAATCTACCTCCTATTGAGCCTTCTCCACCCACCTCTGTCCCCCGTCCCAAAGACTTGTTTTCTGCTTGAACCCATGAAAGTTTCAAGAGTTCCAACAGTTATTACCTCAGAAGGTGTACAAATAGGTTCACACGATATATATATTTGCAGCTACATTAAAAATTCCTTTGTGTAACGAAGTTCTTTTCAAGTTGATCTTCAATCAATAAACCTATTATTTTCTGAAACTTTCTATTTAACACCCATCTGGCCCAGGAACTGGGTTAAAACTTTATCTTGATTCATCTAGAAAACAATCCTATACAGTAAGTACTATTATCCCCATTTGATTCTTGAAGAGACTAAAGCTCAGACCAAAGTCTGTTTAAGTGGGGAAGACCTGGCTGAAACCCAGGCCTGTCAGACTCACACTGAGAAAACATCTCATAAAGTCACCAGCAAGGGCTCAGAAGAGCATTCTGATATAGAATTCAACTCAACTGGTCTGATCAAGTGCTCTGTACCATTACGAAAGGTATTTTTACAGCGTACACTACTTATTTTGGTAGGAAGAACTTCTAGTCTATCAATTCTTCTTCCTAAGGTTTTTAAAATAGCTGTGAAACTGACCACTGTGTTCCAAGTGGCAGTGCGAGTTTTTGACTGGACACTAATTAGTCATCTAATTTGTAGGGATCAATAATAGATGGATGAGAGTTTGGGGAAGGAAATATGAGATGATTTGTCCATCAGTGGAACTTCTGAGAACCAAGAGGATGGCCTATGACTGCATCTAAATGCTACAAGTAATTTGACTGACCAGTGGGAACCCATAAAGCCGGATTAAATAAAAAAAGAAAAACTGAAACACCATTTCAAAATATATTTTAATTATTTTTGTGCATCTATGCCATATTTCATAATAGATGTTTTCCCTAAATGCTTAACTCTAGGAAACACACACACATGCCAAACAAATTTAACAGTGTAGCTTATAAAAAGGAAACAGTGCCAATGTCAAATTCCTTCTCAAAGATGGACCACAGTGAAGGGATATATGAAAAAGTGCAGGGTCTTCAATGGCTAATTGCCAAATTTTGATTGTTATAGTATATTATTATTCAAGTTCTTTTTCTATTTGCATCTTCATATTTAGAAATAATTTGCTTGCTGATTCTACTAATGGCAGTTCTAACTAGGACTAGCTTTTTTTTTTTTTTTTTTAGAAAAAAGCTCCATACGCCAAATTGGAGCTCAGATCCAATAGACTGTTAATTATTTCTAGTATGCAGCAATCTATACCCAGTCTTTCCTCATAATGGGGATGAAGGTCCCAGGCATTTAC